>OZ026516.1:123519022-123532572 GCA_964019695.1 Loripinus fragilis
CACAGGTAAGACCTAACATATATATATTTCTGTATATTATTGCGTATTAAATTGTCACTTGAACACTAGACCCCATCTATAGACTTTATAGGTACTCTCCCTCTAAATGAGGTATTCTGGTGTAAATTAAACACCTTTACGATCGACTGGGTCATGTGTGGTAGAAAATTAGTACTTGGGTAGATAAATAGGGACACATTTATATATACAATAAAAATACAGCAGCAAATACAATATGTTACTAAGAATAAAAAATAAGTTCCGCAGTTTTAATGTTTCAATAATTCATTTTGCAAGTTATATTGTTTTTCAATTTCCAATTTCATTGTTTTTATGAAAAAAAAACACAACAATGTTCGGTTTCTGTGGCGTCTGCTGACGTCAATATCCTTACGTAACCCTACCCCAAATAGAAAAGTCAACAATGTGTATGGGTAACATTTGCAACAATGCAAAGTGGTGCAAAGCATTGTCTGCGCAGGCGTGATACTAAAGAATCATGCATCGTATATTTCAATGTTTAAATGTAACTAGGGCATTCTGCAATAATGACAGATACTTTCCGAGCCAAATCTGCCTACAAAGACGAAACAGAAATGAAGAGCCGTCGTCGATGTTATCCTTTTGAAGTCTCTCATCTGTCGTCGACTACATTCGTTGAAGAAGTGATCTGTCGGCTGAGACATCATTTTTTTCAAACACCTGGTCTCTTCATGGGCGTGTAGTTCGGCTATTAAACGGAACTTTGCGGTCAAGCTTTACATAAATGCTGGTAAATAATTGTAGTTTTAGTGCGACCAAGTGATTATAATATATTATGTTTCCTAGACGTTCGGCTGGAGCAGAAAGCTGCTTTTTATGCAATTTTCTTGAAACTCAGGTGTTGAAGAGTTGATAAAAAGCTTATTTGCACGTGAAATAGGCTCAGATTGCCGCTGCAGTATCTCAAAACAGTTAGCATCTTCTCCATTACCAGTATAGGGACCTACAGATTCGTTTGTTGAATTAAGCAAACAAAAAATCTTAACCTACCCTTTCCCTTCCAAATTAAACGGCATCTGTCGTCGAAACGGTAATCTGTCGTCAAAACAGTCGGTTGTACGGTGTGATATTGTGGTTAGGTACTCAGGTACTCAGGTACCTCGTACCTAACCAATAAATAGAAGCCATACACGTCTTGCTAGGAATGGTAAAGTACCGAACAGTGGACGCCATAGAAACTGAAATACTTGCTTTTAAAAAACATTGATATCAATAAAAAAATAAATCTACATAGATGTTAAAAATGATATGAAATGTTTAAAACCGTGAATCTTTCATGTTATGCTGGTGCTTAGAGCCTTTGGTCGACACGTGAATGCGTTTAATCACGGATTTTGTTAACGTTAGTTTTCTAAGGTTTTGATCCGCGTTTTATTATACCATTTTCACATTGAAGTTTTCTAATGCGATAACATGGCAGTTTCATCTATGTCTGTACATTGCTAAGTGCTGGTTTCTGCAAAGCATATCCGTTAGGGCGTCGACAGTATAAGCTAAAATATCCCCAGCAGCCATTAGACCTTCAAACAACGTCGTACCAACATCGATTTGACGCCACGATGTAAAATGAACTTTGATACAACATTATTTCGACATCAAGTGCCAGATGGGTGGCCACAGTCGAGGTTATTACTGCATGTCGTCTCATTGATGTGGACATGTGTGTGAAACATATTAAGAATCGGACTAGAGTAGAGTAACCACGTGACATTTGACCTCTTGCTATGGCAATGGCCTTAAAGCAGGGTGTCTGAAACCTTCGCTCTGCATATTATGTCTCAATAAGTTGATATGTGTGAGAAATATTTTTGGTTCACGAGATCTGAAGCAGGAACAATTTATGTTTCATGTGACCTTTGACCTGACGCTATGACCTTGAAGCAAGGTGTTTGACACATTTGCTTAGCATGTTGTCCTATTGGGGTGGGCATGTGTGTGAAATATTTTAAGAATCCGACGCGAGGATTTCAAAACATAACGGTGAAAAACGTTGTGGGCGGAAATATGGACAGACGAAATGAAAGCAGTGAGCCAGCAGTATACTACCCCCACAAAGTTTGCGGGGGTATAAAGAGCGACATATGTACTATTTAATACATGTATTGCAGGTGTTGGCACAATGAGTTTGACATGGGAAAAGGTGAAAGTGGGAGCTGATGCAGTCGTTCACTTGGACGCATTTCCAATATTCTGTGGATATCTATTGATGATAGCGCTTGCAGGAAAATGGAAGAAAATCTCAAAGCCTTTGGAACTAAGAGCTGTAAGTATATAATTATCTGCCTTCTAATCCTTTTTGGCTCGAAAATATTTTTATACTCATGTCAAAATTCCAACAATCGTAAGCAGGATAAATACAGTATCCGAGAGTTTGTAAGCAAGAAACACATTTATTTTTCAGCATTTTAGTTTCCATGAGCAGCTCAATTCAAGTGTCTTGATCTACATCTGAACCAAGCAGCTAAGGGTGAGGTTGGCGCGCCGTGAAATCGGTTTAAGCCCTCCAGTAAAGTATTTTTACTGACCGTTCCAAGGTGGTGCTTCTTTTGTGGATCATTTATGTTATTTCTGTTTTGTTTGTGTTATGCTTTCTTGTGCGCCTGTTTATTGATCCCTTGTGGTCACCTGCTGGGAAAGATGTCTAATTGTGAAGTTGTCACTTTCCTGTTTGGTATCCTGGGTCAGATGTGGTGCTTGATTGTATCTATTCCTGATCTTTGCCCCTTTTCTTACTTTGAAATTCGTTTTTCAGAGGTTCATGAAGCTACAAACGTCATGGTATCAGTTCAAAGTAAGAAACCTCTGAAAGGCATCATGTCAACTTATCACTGAACAAATGGCGTTCATGGCTAAATGAACCTCTAAAAAGGAAAGCCATCTCTTATATTTTACATGTAAAAATAATATCTATCTGTGCTTTATGATACAGAACAATGGATTGTAAAATGGATTGTAAAACGGAACAGTCAATGACATCCAATGAAACAAACAAAGGGCTTGCTTTGTCACCCAGCTGTCTGCTTACAGTCAACTAGAGGTATAATGTTACTACTGGTGAAAAACTCGCTGCATTGAAATATATTGAACAGCAAGTGAAAATAGTAGATAGCTGTATCAACAAACTAAGTTGTCAAGTGAATTATCAGATCAACAATATCTCTCAACACAGGAGCTTGTCACAGATTCTTAGAATAGAAAATACAGGTGTATATATTCTTTTTACAGGAGCAGGTGTGTATCAAAAATATATTTTTCCTATTTCTCAACCAAAACATATGTTGTGGGTACTCAAAAGAACCGTCTCAATGAGACTGTTCTTTTGAGCACCCAAAACATATGTTTAAACTGATAGGTAAGAAAATATTTGCAATTTTACGATTAAAAATTGTGTTTATCTTAACCTGGAGCTAATCACAAACTCTTAGAATAGAAAAATGTAGGTATGATATACATCTACATTTTTCTATTTAAAGAGTTTGTGACTAGAAGTCAGAGTTGGGGTAATTAAAATTGTAATTGTAATTAATTGCAATTTAATTACATTTTTTAAAGTAATTGCATGTAATTGTAATTAAGACATTTCTTTAATTACTGTAATTGAATGTAATTAATTACATGGCCAAAAATGGGAGTAATTAACAATTACTTTCAATTACTTTTTAATTACATGTACTTTTCAGATCAGTTATGGACTTCATTTACTAAAGATTATCATAGTTACTTAAAATGCTGCTAAATGAATTGTTCTTGGCCTTTGTAAAGGCATCTATCATTTGCTGTACTAGTTGAATGCAACATGAAACAAAAGAGAATTGGGACTAGTCATGCTAGTATCTATAGACATAAAAATAGAATATAGCAATTATACAGAAGACTCAGACTGTATGTTACTTCTTCTATTCCTTTTTAAGCAAATTATTTATTCTTTGTTTATCTGCTTATAAAAGATATGGCTTTGTGACAATCAACCTTTAATAGTAAAGTGACCAAAACAATACAAAAACAAAGAAGGTGTGAAAATCTCAACAATAGTATTTATTCAGACAATAGTGTTGGTTAGTGAATTGACTCCTTGAAGGCATTTTGTTAAATTTTCACATCTAGGATCAACACACTCATATGCTAAGGTGCATGCCCCAATCTATCCACTACTCTATTTAAAGCCCTTAAACTGCTCATTTGCCATTTTCAATAATAATAATAATAAAAAATAATACTCATAAAATTAATAATCATAAAATGTGATTCAGAAAATTAAATTGAAATTTACTCATTCAGCGAACCTGGGGCCCATCATTGTTAATAAAAAAACAAAAAATAAAATAAAAGTAGATGTTCCAGTGGTGACTGAACTAGCGACCTTTTGCTTGTCAAGCCAGCATTTCAACAGGCTAGTAATATTTTAGTTTGTCACTATCTGATATTCCTTTTGTACTTTTTTGCCAACTTTCAGAACTCATAGGGCCACACAGATTTTTTATCAGCACTTTTTGATAACGGTTATTCTCTGGCATTTAAGCTAGTTTTACAAAATAATTTCCATGGTTTATCGTCCACAGTTGTAAGACTTTTTTCAAGCCAATGTGTATTCCTGAACTTTGTTCTGTAGTTATCAACTTGTTTGAGAACTTTGGCAATTTATCCCCCCCCTCTACCCCAAGCAAAAAATAATAATAGTTTCTGTATTTTCTCTTGTGTGATCATGTCCTCAATCACAAAATACAACAACTGATTTTGTACATTTCATTTCTTTTAAGTTGCATCACTTGACAATAAGTTGATACAAGAGGAAAAAATAAGATCAACCTAATAGACATATATTGAATTTAGAATATCAAGGTTGCTCAGACTTTTTAGGAGATTTTGACTCATTTCAAATATCTCTGAAATTAAAATCTGATGAAGCTCTCTTAGGGTCAGTGAAATGTAATTGTAATGTAATTAATTACATTTGGCAAAGTAATTGTATGTAATTAATTACTTTGCTCAAAAGCCATGTAATTGTAATTGTAATTTAATTGAATGATTTCCAAAGTAATTGTATGTAATTAATTACTTTTTCAAAGTAATTGACCCCAAGTCTGCTAGAAGTATATATAAACCTACAATATTCTATTCCCGTACGAAAATTCTAGACGGAACCCACCAGGAATCCAAGCGGTTTCCAAGCGAAAAGGTCACGGATTTGAGAAAATCCTGGCGTAATACGCCTGGACACGTACTTTTTTCAAAATCCAGGCGTACTTTATAGCTTTAATACAAGCGTACTTTTTTCAAAGTCCGCCAGGAAAAAAAACCCAACCGGATTATTCATACTTTAACTTTGAGAAACGTGATTCTTTTCTCAGAATCCGCTTGGAAAAATATCCACCTGGATTATTTATACTTCAAACTTTTTTCAACATGGAATTTTTGGACTTAGAGTTGACCATGACTGGATCCATGGAAAGTAAAGCTTATCTAAAAAATCAGACTTTACTGTATGTTTCACACATTTTAGTTACATGTAAGAGGAGACTGCTTCTATTAATATTCAAACTTAAGGCCGATAGTTCAAAAGATAGAATGCAGACAAGGTTTTCTCACAGAGTTATATGACCCTAGTGACCTTAAAAATTAGTTCAATGTCACAAAAATCTAATCATTTCATAAAGTCTTCCCAATGATGTATATTTTTCCAAGCGGATTCTGAGAAAAGAATCACGTTTCTCAAAGTTAAAGTATGAATAATCCGGTTGGGTTTTTTTTCCTGGCGGACTTTGAAAAAAGTACGCTTGTATTAAAGCTATAAAGTATGCCTGGATTTTGAAAAAAGTACGTGTCCAGGCGTATTACGCCAGGATTTTCTCAAATCCGTGACCTTTTCGCTTGGAAACCGCTTGGATTCCTGGTGGGTTCCGTCTAGAATTTTCGTACGGGATGCATTATAAAAGGTATTTCTGTCTGTAATAAAAAAAGGAAACCTACCATACATAGAAATTTCAGACCCAATATCCTAACCACAGTTATTTTTTTTTCTCTCCCCCCCCCCCCCCCCCCCCAAAATCAGACTTTACTGTATGTTTCACACATTTTAGTTACATGTAAGAGGAGACTGCTTCTATTAATATTCAAACTTAAGGCCGATAGTTCAAAAGATAGAATGCAGACAAGGTTTTCTCACAGAGTTATATGACCCTAGTGACCTTAAAAATTAGTTCAATGTCACAAAAATCTAATCATTTCATAAAGTCTTCCCAGTGATGTAGCTGTGCCAGTTTAGACAATCTGGCCAATGGGTCAGAAGGGACAATGCAGACAAGGCTTTTTCATAGTAATATGACCATGGTGACCTTGAAAATTAGATCAAGCTCAACAGATTCTAATTATTTCTTAAGATCCCCCAATGGTGTATTTGTACCAGTTTGGTCAAAACCTGGCAATACAGTTGCAAGAAAGAGAACAGACAAGGCTTTTTCAAAGCCATATATGACATGGTGAGTATTGGTGACCCATATAAAATTATGTCAAGGTCACCAAAATCTAATCATTTCTTAAAGTCGTTCCAATGATGTATTAGTGCCAGTTTGGTCAAAATCTTGCCATTGCTGCAGAAGATAGAGCACAGACAATATTTCATAGTTATATGACCCTAGTGACCTTGAAAATTAGATCAAGGTCACCAAAATCTGATCATTTTTAAGATCCTCCCAATGGTGTATCTGTCTCAGTTTGGTCAAAACCTGGCCATGAGTTCAGAAGAAAGGATGCAGCCAAGGCTTTTACAAAGACATACATGTACATGACCATGATGACCTTGAAAATTAAGTCAAGGTCGCCAAAATCTGATCATTTCTTAAAGTCTTCCCATTGATCCATGTATCTGTGCCAGTTTGGTCAAAATTGACCATTACTTCAGTTCTAAGGGAGTGCAGGCAATGTTTTTCATAGAGCTTTATGTTACCCTGGTATCATTGAAAAATAGGTCAAGGTCATCAAAATCTGATCATTTTCTTAAAGCCATAACAATGATGTATCTGTGCCAGTTGGTCAAAATATGGCCATTTGTTCCGAATACAGAATCGAAGTGGGTTTTTTTCATGGTTGTATGACCTTGATAATGACCCTGGTCAGTGGTGACCTCAAAAATCGGTCAAGGTCACTTAAATAACTGAAATTTCTGCTCCAGCTTATGCCTGAACTTTCATGGCCATAAAAAGATCATTCTTGAGTATAGCACGCATTTGCAGAAATAATGCTGCCAGTTGGAATAATCAATGTTCTAGGGCTGGGGCCAGTCTAAATTTGCAAGTAAGGAAAAGATCCAAGATGCGCACAAATCATCCCATTATATGATATAGTATCTTTTATATGGTATCCTGTCACTGTTCCGAAAGTAAACAATGCGTTTTTACCATTTGTTTTTTTTTCGAAAAGGAATACTTGTTAGCCTCGTTTCAGCTTTCGTTGTTTCATTTCGAATTTTTGTCAGCATGCGCGCTAGGAAATTTAAACGAACAACAAGGAAAGAAGGTGTATCGTCGACATATCACGATCAGTCTGCACATGCGAAGCCTGGTTAATACAGCTGTTCATCGATGATCCAATTGTGTGAGTATTTCCTTTTATTTACTTTATTTATATTGAATAAACTACCGCTGTGCGGAATCAGTGTATCACTCAAAACGTGATAAACAAACGATTTAATCCCTTTCCTTTGTAGTTTTTCTTTCCAAATTTAAAACATGTTACATGTACCTTCAGAATAATGACACATGTACACGAGAAAGGGTTATGTAAATTGATTGAAGTTTTGCCGACGTCACGTTTTCGCCTGTGTCAGGCAGTGGAATTAAATTCATGTCTGGGTCGTAATGGTTTTGTCAAGCCTGCTCATGCGATGTTTAGGTACATGACACAGACAGTTCTTCAACACATTATAAACATAAATATGTTCTTGCTATTTCCCGTATTTTAAAAAAAAACGGTTGGAATTGCCATACGAGTTTACGACATTGGGCGTAGACAGTATGACGAAAGTGCAAGTCATTTTTTTACTGAAGTTTATTAAAATATTAGCAAATAGGTAGCTCAAAAGGGGACATAGAGACTTTAAAGCCACCAAGTACATTGGTAAAGTGCTTAGGGAGGAAACAGGTTATTATGGGATTCAAAGTAACCCTCTATAAATAATGTCTTCGTTTTATTTGAAAGCTGGTTTATTAATAGGTCCTACTCTATTTCATTAGAAAATATCAAATATTTAATATCGATCGTTTTGTATCGATACACATATTGTAATGAAAAGAGAGTGATACCCAGCACAAGTATAGACCCTAATCAGACCTACTGTAGGAGCAATTTGAGCTGGGTCCATACTGTTGGCCTCATTACCTTTATTAAATGTAAATAATGATAGACAACTTAAGTAGATGACATTTTGATGCAGTTTTGAGCTGGCACTTTTAGGGTTGTGACACACATAAAATATTTTTTCAGGGCATGATGGCCGACACCATCCTTCCCAGCCTTAAACAGCTTCCAAAACAGCACAACTGCCACAGAGGCAACAGATGAAGTGATTCTAGAAGTGAAACCATCCTTGTTTGTCTAAACAACGTAAGTGGAGAATTATAAATCTATAATCTTTAATTATGCGACGTGTTTTCTTAGTTCCGTTTTGTGCACTTTATTAGTGCTGGGTTTTATCACAACATATTTTCTCGATGTAAGGAGCTTTCTGATTGGCGCAAGCCTCATACAAAAAGAAATTTTAGGCGGCAGACCGCACAGTTAGAAATTTACAGCAGGGGCTTGCTAGTTTATTTTTTTTTTTTTTTTGCTTTGCTTCGCAGTGCTTTGCTTTTTGGCCGTTGGGTTGGTGGCATTTTAAATATTAATGTTCAATTAATGATTACGGACATTTTGAGTATATTCTTAAAGTCAATTTATATTTAGATCCTAGGCATTATACTTAAAATTATATGAGTAAATTGTTTGAAAAAGTTTATATGCCTGAAAAGCCCCTTGCGGATTGAAGATATAAGCATAATAATTTTGGAGAAAATTCTTTGTTTGTTTTTGTATTTTATGGTTGTTCATAGACTAGACGAGGTATCCTGGCGTTGAGGTGAGTGTCTATTCCTTTCTGCTTGGGTGAGCTAGGCGAAGAGGAATAAGGTCGCTTAGTGCTCGGCAGGACATCTTTCTAGTTCTATGGAGTTTTTAAGGATCCGAGAAGGAAATTATGGTGCCTGTGCGTATTTGGGCAATTACATCCTTTTGCGTTATCTGCCCCTAAAGAATTTGGTCTGTGATACCTTGTCAACAATTGCTAACAAATGAATTCCTTAGTGGACTTCAGTTGAATTTAAGTATCAGAGATGTCGTCAACAGTTGCTTTATAAGTATTAGAATAAAGGAGGTCCCTTATGAGCCACAGTTGGATGTTGTGGCGTGCGTTGTCAACGTTTGCTTCAATAAATCACTAGTTAGTGTGATCAGTGTATATTGGCTGGCTCCAGCTAGGCCCTGGTCTATGCTTTAGTCCCGTGGACTTCAGTTGAATTTAAGTATAAGAGACGTCGTCAACCGTTGCTTTATAAGTCCTGAAATAAAGGAGGTCCCTCATGAGCCCTTGGTGGATGTTGTGCTGTGCGTTGTCAACATTTGCTTCAATAAATCACTAGTTAGTGATATACATTGTGTTTGGCCTGACATCGGCTAGGTCTTTGTCTATGCCTTAGTCCCGTGATCTTGACAATTTTTTGGGCTGCATTTCTCATTAAAGATAGTTTAACTAGGAGAATAATTGGAGAATTATAAATCTATAATCTTTAATTATGCGACGTGTTTTCTTAGTTCCGTTTTGTGCACTTTATTAGTGCTGGGTTTTATCACAACATATTTTCTCGATGTAAGGAGCTTTCTGATTGGCGCAAGCCTCATACAAAAAGAAATTTTAGGCGGCAGACCGCACAGTTAGAAATTTACAGCAGGGGCTTGCTAGTTTATTTGAAATCCCACCCACCCACCGCTTTTCTGTGTTGTTTTTGTGTAGATAATTGTATATTTTGTAAATGTTAATATGATTCATATATTTGTATATTTTTTGTAAGATGTTTTTGATGGAGTTTAGGTCATTTTGCTTAAAGAATTTGTGGAGATGAGAGAAGTCTGTTTAATATTGATTGAAGTTTAGTATATAGAGTGTCCTTGTGACGGTGGCATTTTAAATATTAATGTTCAATTAATGATTACGGACATTTTGAGTATATTCTTTAAGTCAATTTATATTTAGATCCTAGGCATTATACTTAAAATTATATGAGTAAATTGTTTGAAAAAGTTTATATGCCTGAAAAGCCCCTTGCGGATTGAAGATATAAGCATAATAATTTTGGAGAAAATTCTTTGTTTGTTTTTGTATTTTATGGTTGTTCATAGACTAGACGAGGTATCCTGTCGTTGAGGGGAGTGTCTATTCCTTTCTGCTTGGGTGAGCTAGGCGAAGAGGAATAAGGTCGCTTAGTGCTCGGCAGGACATCTTTCTAGTTCTATGGAGTTTTTAAGGATCCGAGAAGGAAATTATGGTGCCTGTGCGTATTTGGGCAATTACATCCTTTTGCGTTATCTGCCCCTAAAGAATTTGGTCTGTGATACCTTGTCAACAATTGCTAACAAATGAATTCCTTAGTGGACTTCAGTTGAATTTAAGTATCAGAGATGTCGTCAACAGTTGCTTTATAAGTATTAGAATAAAGGAGGTCCCTTATGAGCCACAGTTGGATGTTGTGGCGTGCGTTGTCAACGTTTGCTTCAATAAATCACTAGTTAGTGTGATCAGTGTATATTGGCTGGCTCCAGCTAGGCCCTGGTCTATGCTTTAGTCCCGTGGACTTCAGTTGAATTTAAGTATAAGAGACGTCGTCAACCGTTGCTTTATAAGTCCTGAAATAAAGGAGGTCCCTCATGAGCCCTTGGTGGATGTTGTGCTGTGCGTTGTCAACATTTGCTTCAATAAATCACTAGTTAGTGATATACATTGTGTTTGGCCTGACATCGGCTAGGTCTTTGTCTATGCCTTAGTCCCGTGATCTTGACAATTTTTTGGGCTGCATTTCTCATTAAAGATAGTTTAACTAGGAGAATAATTACAAAATAATTGTCAAATTATTTTACCCTGTTTGCCTGCATACATCATCATGCACCTAATGCCAGGCGTAACAACCTTCACCATAGCATGGATGTTGCAAACACGTAGTATGGCGCCATCTTTGATTTACACGGTAAGTTTTTCCCTTTGTAAAATTATACAAAAAATGTGTCTGTCAAAACTAAGCAGTGCAGGCTGTGCCTAACATCACACTTGAACAGAATATATAATGGTCATGCCCAGAAATGCTGTTGCCTTTATAATCATTCACCCACAAATATCTAAGGGTGACTGCTAAAATTATTCTCGTGTCTCCCGCTTCAATACTTATGGGTGAATGATTACAATGGCAACAGCATTTCTGGGCATGATCATTATATGCTCTGTCCAAGTGGATGTTAGGCACCACCTGCACTGCTTAGTTTTGACAGACACTTATTTGTATAATTTTACCAAGGGAAAAACTTACTGTGTAAATCAATGATGGCACCATACTACGTGTTTGCAACATCCATGCTATGATGTAGGTTGTTACCCCTGAATGCACAACCTTCTTTTGCGCCAAATCAGTTTAAGAGCTTTAGGTCCGCCAGAAGATGCTCAACCCTTTTCATTCTGATTGATTTTTCAATTATTCATTTTGATAGAATGAGTATAGAATTTCCAATTTTGTATTTCAAGGGTTTTTAAAATATGAATATGATGTATTTCTGCCATGAAGATTTGATTGTCTTTGCAAACATTTGCAGATGAAATGTCTTTACAGACAGACCCTGACGAAATGTGCATTGTAGTTGCATTTCATGAGGGTCTTATTCTCATGTTATAATTATTGCATGTATTTATTCTGCTCTAAAATGTTAAAATGTGCACAATTGTTTGCACTTTAACATGAGAAAATAAATTTCATGCTCAGCTCAGTTGAGTTGAGCACAAACAAGTTTTATATCCAAATGGCAATTTGGAATACTTAATCTCTGTGATTAAATAATTACCATAACCGAGCTTATTTTCATATCAATTATGGTTACTTTGTTGCTTGTAATATATACAAATTCATGCGTGGATCCAGAAAGTTTTGCCAGAGGGGGCCCAACTCTGACCACATCTTTTTAGGGGGGAGAAGATTCAAATACCACTAACAGCGGGCCATTATCTGCCCGCCAGTGAAACGCCATTTAAATGGCATTTTTTCTGGCGTGCCAATGATGACCCAACATTGAATGCTAGCTTGCCATAGCTTTGAGAATTTCAGGGGATCCGGACCAGTAATTGCTAAATAAGAAACCCTATATATATTTTTTTATTTTTCACGGGGGTCCGGACCCCCTGCCCCCACCCCCCTCTGGATCAGCACATGGAATTGATTCTCTGTGTGTCTAAGTGTGTTTACAGTTAACATGTATTTGCTTTGTTCATTACAGGCTGTTATGTAGAGAAATGGGATGTTCCAGTGTGAAAGTATAAAGAGTGTATTTTATAAAAGAATATTTTAAAACATCAAGAGGAAAGACAAAACATTAAGCTTGTGGAAGCTTGAGAAAGATTCTGATGTGTCAATATATTTTGTAGATGGCCTGCAATTGAAAATTAAATTGTAACCATTTTCATTATTGTCATTTTTAGTTCATCTGAGTCATAGGCTAAATACATAAAATTATAGTATACCAATGACACTGTTGTCCGTCTGAGCACTTTTGAATAAGTAAAAAAAGTACGCCCGTATTTTATGTAAAAAGTACGCTTGGATTTTTTTAAAAATCCAGGCGGACTATTCTATAATGACGCCTGGATTTTTAGAAGTACGGCCGGATTATCTGAAAATACCTTTAATTTGTACGCCAGGAATCCGCTTGGAATCCGCCTGGAATATTTTCCAACCCGCCAGGAATTATTCTCAATTTGCATATTGGCCGGACTAATTTAAATATTTCGTCTGGGAATACGCCTGGAATTCCTTTGATCTGTTACTAAAAATAAAATTCCGCTTGTACTGTATATTAGTAAAAATCCAGACGGGATACGGGCGTAATATGCTACAGAAGTACGTGCCTTTTCCACCTGGAAACCAAGCGGGTATTTTCATACGGGTTCTTAGAGTTTATGACTAATTATAGCTCTTGTGTCTCCATATGAGCCGCAACATGGGGTTTCCAACAGTGTGGTATGTGCGATGAGCAAAGGCTCGGACAAGCCTGCGCATACCCACAGTCTGATCAGAGCCTTTGCTTGTCGCTTGAATATTATATGACTGTTTAGCTCCTGATTGAACACAATTTTGAGTTTCTAAGCTTAAAAGGAGGCTGCACATGCTCATCCGACTCTACACATGTCAAAATGCCACATTGTTGGAAATCACATGTCTCAGCTCATA
>OZ026516.1:123532595-123613197 GCA_964019695.1 Loripinus fragilis
CAGCAGCAGGTACGTATTTGTGCCATGACATGTGATTTCCAACAATGTGGCATTTTGACATGTGTAGACTCGGTCGAGCCTGTGCAGCCTCCTTTTAAGTTTAGAAACTCCAAATGATGTTTGGTCAGTAGCTTAACAATCATAGAATAGTCAAGCGACAAGCAAAGGCTCTGATCAGACTGCGCGTACGCGCAGGCTGATCTGAGCCTTTGCTGGTCGCACATACCACATTTTTGGAAATCCCATGCCACGGCTCATTTGCACTTTTGCATTTGGGCATAGGAAAACAAAAATGTTCGATTGAAAAAGAGCCAGGGTAGAATGGATTTTTTTTTGAAATTCCATTATTATCCCCACGCTTTTTTTTAAAAAAAGTGAAGGGGATATTGTATTCGCCTCCGTCCTAGTATCAAACCATTGGACGAAAGCCAACCAAATTTGTGTGAGTTATTCACATAAATGGGACGTGCAACAGCACATTTATTTTTTGCCACTCACCTGGGTCCCTTGGGTGGGGTTAAAAGGTCAAATATCATTAAATTTCAATTACAAAGTCAATTTCAAAGATTTTTATACCAAACTTTGTGTGTGTTCTCACAAATAAATTATATAACGCATGTCGAATAGGATTTTCATTCTGTCGTCTGAGTCATGCCCCAGGGATGAGACTTGGGGGTCAAAATACAAACATGGTCATGAGGCATATCTAATTGAAGGGTATGATGAGTAGAACAGAATACAAGTAAAAGTTTTAACCAAAAGTCTAACTGGTGACCTTGGGGATGGGCCATGTGGTCGAACATATTAGAATTCAAATTACAAAGATTGTTAAACCAAACTTTGTGTGTGTTTTCAATAATGACAAATAAAAGATAAAACCTATCAAAAGGAATTTTCATTCTGAGCCTGGGTCATGCCTCAGGGGTGAGACTTTGGGGTGTTAGGTAGATGGGGTCAGAACTTTACGCATGGGGATTAGTGATAGCGCCCCATTGACTGCTCGTTCTATTTTAATTTACGAGTGATAGATGCACAGTTCATGTGCTCAAAAATTAGCTCAATATGAGAAAACCAATAATGTGGCTGTGTATTATAAAACCCCCCCAGATCAGACTGGGCATCAATCCTCTTGGAGGCACGGTCAGTTGGTGACCAAGGACCTTAGCTTTCCCAATGCGTACAGCAAATATTCTAATCAGACTGATTAAAAGCTTGGGCAGATCTGAGTCTTCTCTTGACGAACAGCTAGGGAACTTAAATGGTGAGAAGTAGCATTTTTGGGGAATTACGCCAAAATTTGGTACAAGTAAATTCCCAGCAGTTACACAACGTCAAAATTTTATCGACGTCGATGTGGCCTCATCTGGATGTTTAGTGTATTCTGGCCCCGAGGTTATAAAACTGTTTTCATACACATATATCAGCTGAGCACGAAATTTCAACTGCTCATAAAAACTAAAACTTTTTGTGGCTTTCCCTGGGTAGAAACCAGTACCGCCGGGAGGGTTTATGATTTGTGTGTTTATTATATGACGGGAGCACCCGAAGGCTCACCGAAAGTGGTTTTATGTGTTTTTTTTTATGGTTTTATGGAGAGCCGGGAATCGAACCTGCGACCCCTGGTTTACAAGGCATAGCGCTTATCCACTACACCACGGGGGCTTCACTGTACCGAACAATGAAGAAGTTTCTTGCTTTAAGTTTCTCAGATGTTGTATTGATCATGCTAATAAATGTTAAAATGCCAACAATTGTTGGCATTTTAACAATTATGAGCAGGATAAATTCCGTGCTCAGCTGAGTTGAGCATGGAAAACGATTTATAACCTCGGGGCCAGGATCACTTCACTGTAACTATTCTGAGCTGCGTCTATGGCTGCTTTATATTTCTATAGATGAAGCTGGGCTATTAATATCGCCGCTGGTTCCCGGTAAACAACAATACCGAGGATACCTGGGTAGAAAAGCAGCAACAGAGAGCAAGATTCTTAGAGATGTGTTCATTGAAGGGGACCAATACTTCAACTCTGGCGACCTTCTTAAACTTGATAAAGACTATTATGTTTATTTTAGTGACCGAGTTGGCGATACATTCAGGTACGGATTGGGTAATAGTAGATGGGTTTTTTTTGTCAAAATTTACTCCAGACACTTCACTACATATTCAGTATGTAAGATTGAGATGGTTGATACACACAAAAGAGAGTCATTGTAATGCTCAAAGCAACTTACAGTCAGTTTGACAATAAAACACATTTTCTGCGAAAGCCACAATGCACAATGTACATTTTAAAGGTGAATCCTTAGAACTTGGTAAAACTAACAATGATTTAGAGAGAGAGAGAGAGAGAGAGAGAGAGAGAGACAGAGAGAGAGAGGATTTGATACAAAAAGCAAGCAAAAGAAAACAAGCAAAACAAGGAAACAAACAAGCAAAACAAGGAAACAAACAAGGAAACAAACAAGCAAAACAAGGAAACAAACAAGCAAAACAAGGAAACAAACAAGCAAAACAACAAAGAAGCAAAAAAACAAACAAACAACAACAACAACAACAACAACAACAACAACAACAACAACAACAACAACAACAACAACAACAACAACAACAACAACAACAACAACAACAACAACAACAACAACAACAACAACAACAACAACAACAACGACGACAACAACAACAACGACAACAACAGCAAACACACTGAACAACAAACACCAACAACACCAACAACACCAACAACAACAACAACACCAACAACAACAACACCAACACCACCACCACCACCACCACCACCACCAACAACAACAACAACAACAACAACACTGAACAACAACCACAACAACAACCACAACAACAACAAGCAGATTCAAAACTAGTGAGTTTGTCTAGGCGACACACTATACAGCCAACTGTTTTGAAGACATTTAACCCTTTTTCAGGCAGATACTTTTGAGTATTTTCTATACGAGCACTACCAGTATGATCAGGAAATACCACAATCACAAATTGCAGACAAACCCGTGGCACCGTGAGGAAGAGCCACACATCACGAGACACCAGGAAGACAAAAAAGCAAACCATCCAAATGCAATGAGATAATTTAACTAAAGTGTTTAAACCCGTAAATTATCCTTGAAATAGTCCGTTGTATAGTATGAGAGAGAAAATGAGAAATGTAATCTCTTGCGTGCCCACTAGCACCAACTAAATTGAAAGCTTTACAACTTAAGAGACCAGGCCCTGAGATTATAATTTTTTCATGCTCTACTCAGCTGAGCACGAAATTTATCCTGCTCATAAATGTTAAAGTGCAAACAAGTGGTATTTCAACATTTATTAGCATGATAAATACAGCATGCAAGAAACTTCTTCATTTATCAGTATTTTAGTTTTTATGAGCAGTTGAAATTACGTCCTCAGTTGAGCATGAAAAACGATTCATAACCTCGAAGCCAGAATAAATATAACAATATGACATACACATGACGAAGTTATGCAATCTCCACACGACACTAGAACAAGAGGAAGTGACACTCGAGTCTATAACAGTAAAACCAAGATTCACACATATACTCCTCAAAATAACTGAAGGACCAAAATTTTCGAACACGGGTATAACATTTAAATTCTGTAAAACTTGGCCCAAATCTTTCTACTCTTTATGGCCATTAATCAAGAATTACTGTTACTTATATCCACACCTAATTCTTCCATAACCGTCTCAAATGCACATAACACCAAAACACACTTTCAAAAGGCAGTGGATGGGGTAACGAAAGTATTCTGTGGTCATTCGAGTAGGATGAAAGTGACATCAAATTAAACTTTAGTTCAGCTTATATGCAAAATATTTCTTCAGTTTCATTATACTGGGAAGCAAACATATTTATCTCTGCCAATGGAGTGTAAATCTGATTAGATTCTTTATCCCTGTTTAGTACTTGTTCAACCCAGGAAGACCCGTCCAGACATAACTGGAAATTTGTTTACTGGGACTTTAAGAATCAAATCAAAACATTGTATTGTTCATTATTTTCAAAGTTTATTAGTAAACATAAAACACACTTTCAAGATTATCTCTGTGGTTGAGCTGGCTGGTTTGAGTATGACCTGGTTCAAACCTCAGCACAGGGTCCCATATGGGTTTTGATTTGAGAAAATCTGTCTCCGTGGCTTACAAATAACAAAAGTGCAGACCAGCTTGCGCTTCCCAGCAGTCTGACCAGCGCCTATCGACATATTGGAAAGTGTCATATCTAACCTTGCCACAGGTAAATTTCATTAATCTAGCTAGCCTCTGTTGAGAAGGCTGGTTCTTGCACACCAGATAGGGATATCTGAGATTTTACCCTGGGATAGAACTTCTTTTGGCGCATGACTGTATTCCTTCGAAAACGAAAGTTGAATTGTTCAAAATATTCAAAGTTAAATTTTCAGCGATTTAAGACGGCCTTCAACTTGGTTTAAAAGTAAAACTGTGCATTTTTACTAAAAACCTTTATTCAATGCTTTGAACATGCTGAGTGCATTGCGACTAACATAGTTAGATAGTTAGCCTGTTGGGCAATGAGTGACTGAATGCACCGGATGATTAAAAAAAAACAAAAACAAAAACAAACAAACAAAAAACAACAGAAATTTTAGCTAGTTCTAATTAATTAATTAATTAATCCATTTCGATGAAATAACCATTTGTTCATTGTTTAATGCGCTGTTAATTCGCTGATTCAAGATGATTTGTACAGCGCGCGTCATTGACTGTAAACAGCGACCTCAGTGACGTCACCAACAGATAAATACAGTACTGTACCGTACGGTCGTCATGGTCGTGGTATATGAGAAAAAGAATCGATCATTGGTGTTCCGCGGTTCCAGAGAACTCCAAACCCTCGGGTTCACCGTTCAGTAGGAAACTCGGCAAGCCTCGTTTCCCACTGGAACGGTGGGCCATCGAGTTGGGATTTTTCTGTCCCCACTGAACACCAATTATGGATTCTATTTGTCTCACATCGCTTACCATGTGAGATGAGCGTAACTAATACGAGATAAGCCACACGTGGCCGGTTATTAATGTGAGATAACCCACTCGCGACTTTTGGCGCATGATTGTATTCCTGTAAAAACGAAAGTTGAAATGTTGACAGTCAGAAAAAAAATTAAATGTTGAAATTTCAGCAATTTAAGTCGGCCTTCAACGTGGTATAAAGTAAAACTGCGCATTTTTACTTAAAACATTTATTCAATGCTTTGAACATGCTTGGCTTATTTGACGTGTTGGACAAATGAATGCACTGGGACTGGGAGCATTGGCAATGTAAAAAAGAAACGCATTTTCCTCAACAAAATTACTTACTCGAGTTACTGTGGCTGATAAGCTAGTTCTTGTAAATCCTTTTTGATGAAATAACCATTTGTTCATTGTTTAATGCGTTGTTTATTCGCTGTTTCAAGTTGATTTGTACAGCGCGCGCGTCATTGACTGTAAACATCGACCTCAGTGACGTCACCAACAGATATACTGTATCATACCGTAAGGTTGTAGAATTGGTATTTCTCCCACCTTTGCCCATGTAAGATAGGCTGTCAGCTCATGTAAGAAATTTCTTTCTCACATACCAACGCATACGAGATCGAGTGATCCCTATGTAAGCTCGCTGTCGGAAAAATCTGTCCCACATCGCTACCCATGTGAGATAAGCGTAACTAATACGAGATAAGCCACACGCGACCGGTTGCTAATGTGAGATAACATTTTTGGCGCATGACTGTATTCGTTCGAAAACGAAAGTTGAATTGTTGTCAGTCAGGAAAAAAATCTATGTTGAATTTTCAGCGATTGAAGTCGGCCTTCAACTTGGTTTAAAAGTAAAATTGCGCATTTTTACTTAAAACCTTTGTTCAATGCTTTGAACATGCTGAGTGCATTGCGATTGACATATTTTAACCTGTTGTTTTGGGCATTGAGTGACTGAATCCACCGGGACGGGAGCCTTGACGATGTAAAAAACACACCACACACATTTTCCTCAACAAAACTACTTACTCGAGTTACTGTGGCTGATAAGCTAGTTCTTGTAAATCCATTTTGATGAAATAACCATTTGATCATTGTTAAATGCGCTGTTTATTCGCTGTTTCAAGTTGATTTACATGTATACAGCGCGCGTCATTGACTGTAAACATCGATCTCAGTGACGTCACCAACAAATTTTAAACAGTACTGTACCGTACGGTTGTGGTATATGAGAGAAAGAATCGACCATTGGTGTTCAGTGGTTCCAAAAAAATCCCAACCCTCGGGTCCACCGTTCAGTGGGAAACTCGGCAAGCCTCGTTTCCCACTGGAACGGTGGGCCCTCGGGTTGGGATTTTTCTGTCCTCACTGAACACCAATGATGGATTCTATTTATCTTACATGACCACGTGACTGCTTTCTTACATGGGCAGAGTTAAATATTCTTTTATCCCGAAAAAGGATACTTAAAGGACCAATATATTGCGCCTAGGTAACCCAAAGACACCAAGCAAGGTTAAGCGCTACTTACTGACGTCATATAACGTAAATGACGTCACCGAACGTGCACCGCGTGACGAAAACGGTAATGTAATGCTAATGGCACAGGGAGCCAAGCAGGAATTTATTTTGCATATTGCAACTTAACTAATGCTCCAAGGGTGTTTTCCTGACAATAACAAGGTGCAAACTATGTTTACACCCGTTTTAATGCCCGACAAAAGCACTCGTGAACTCAGAAATAATGTAAACTCAACGAGTAAAAAGTTAGAAATTTCAGGTTTTCATGGAGTTTTTATGTTCTGACAAAAACCCTTTGAAAAGTGGGAGAAAATCGATCCATCATGAGCCTGTCCATGTAGGATAGAGAAATCTCGTCCTTGGGGTCGGAATTTAACCAGGGACTCGGCAAGCCTCGTCCCTGGTTAAACTTCCGACCCCTCGGGTGAGATATCTCTATCCTACATGGACGCTCATGGTGGATTGTTATAATCTTACCCATGCTATCTTACCCAGGCTGTCACACGAAGGCTGTACATTGGTTGTATCGGCACTCGCGCATATGGTCGTCAAGTGACGTCATTGTTATGTTAAATTGACGTCATCATAACATATCGCATCTCAGCGTATTCATGAACTTCTTGGAGCCCTTCTTAAACATTAAATGCGGTATTTAATAGCAAAAATAAAAAAAATTCATTATTCGTGTGAGGATGGGATAGAAAAATCCGTCAAGCCTCGTGATGTCAAAAGGTGATCCTCGGGACGGATTTTTCTATCCTACCATCACATTCATAATGGATTCTTATATTCGACCATGACCTGGCCATAAACCCACAAAGACAGGTTTTCCCATGGTGAGGCCCATAATCAAAATAAATTGAGCCGTGACATGTGATGTCCAACAATGTGGTATTTTGACAAGTGCAGACGCAGACGAGCCTGTGCAGCTTATTTATAAGCTTAGAAACCCCAAATGATGTTCAGTTAGTAGCTTAACACTCAGAGAATATTTAAGCGACTTGCAAAGGCTCTGATCAGACTGCGCATAAGTGCAGGTTGGTCTGAGCCTTTGCAGGTCGCACATACCACAGTGTTGGAAATTTATTATGTATATTTTAGATGGAAAGGTGAAAACGTATCAACTACAGAGGTCAGCAACGTTCTGGCGGATCTAGATTTTATTCATGATGCCAATGTTTACGGAGTAACTGTACCAGGTAATCAGTCTACTGTCCTGCCAGCCAAGAGTGACAGTGACGTCATATTTTGTTTACAAAATTATCACGTTATCAGGGGCTTAGAATCGATAGATCACTTGTGTATTAATCCTATCAACAGGATAGGATTAATACACAAGTGATCTATAGATTCGCGTTAGCTCAAGTGAACTGAACACGTTAGTGTTTTACTCAGCAATTGTATATAAAGTATTACGTCACTGTCACTCTTGGTTGGCACGGCAGTATATGAAAGTTGTAATTTGTATGTACTATATGTTTGTCCACTGTTAATGTACATTTCTATCGGACCCAAAAATTTAAATACACATTTCATATGAAAAAGTTGATCATTAAAATTGAATAAACCCAGTTGTCATTTTTACTTTCGTTTAGTCTATGAATGGACTTATATTCCAAGCAATGATCGTACTGATTGTATCAAATGCTTATTTGATTATTTGTCTCAGATTTAAACTGCTAATTTTTGCAGTACTTGTATATTTGAACAAACTGATCGTGAGACCCCGTTCATCCTAAACTTTCCTCGAGGTTATACAACTTTTTGCTCAACTCAATGAGAATGAAATTTCTCATGCTCATAAATGTAAAAATTCCAACAATTGGTGGCATTTTTTCCACATTATTTGTATAATAAATACAACATCTGAGAGTTTGAAAGCGAGAAAAAAATCGAAATATTTCTTAGCACTTTAGATGAAATTTCATGGTCAGTTGAGTTGGGCATGAAGACAAAGTTTTATAAATTCAGGCCTGGTGTCTTGTTCTTAAATCCACACATATAGATTGGTAACAATTTCTAATACAGAAGTGATCGCAAAGACTGTTAAGCAATAGATTGTTTCAATCTATAAATACGATTTTGGAATTGCTTAGAAATGAACCCAATGTCGAATTATTAAGAAACCATAATTTGTTAATATTCGGGCATATTATGGTCATATAGCGTAAATCAAGATCGGAATTCCCATAAGATTGTCTGATCAAGGTTTACACTGTTTACCATACTGCCCCTAGATTGTACACGCAATGCTTTTTAGTGAAATGTACTTATTAAAGGTGCAAAACCTTGGGAATGTACAATATATCAAACCTGTGCAAATTACATAGGTTTCATATGGAGAACTTCTGGGATTTGTATCCAACTAGAGCCATTATAGGCATTTAGTAGTTTATCATTAGACAGCTCATCTTGAAAGTATTGGTAACGTGCATCTGGGTTTCTGATGCACAATGTTGCGTCTTTGAGCAAGACACTATCCTCTCTATAATATTGTTTAAACCCCGTGAATGGAAAATTGCCGATAAGGATGTAAAGCTTCAACTAACAAGAAATGTGCATTTTATATCCGAATATACAGTATAACGTGTACTTGTAGTGAAGCAATTTGAACATTGAAATTTGTATAAAATTAGAATTTTGGCAGGAAACATGTAACGGATTAATATTTTACAACATCGTTCTCAGCTTAAAGAACAGTATCCTCATTGGCAATAATTAATGTGCTATCCAATTTCTTATAATTTTTGCGAATCTGTCCGAAGCGTTATATTTACCTTTGTTTGCTTTAAAAGATGTCAAAATATTAAGGTAAAATGTGGCACCGTCCCCTGACACATGTACAGTAAAACTTGTCTAAAGCGGTCACTCAAAAGACTAAAACTTGTAAGACTGCTCATCGCTTATTGCAGGTCAAAAATATTGCAGAATAGCATTCTGCAATACTTTCGACCTTCATTAAGCTACCATTTTCATTAAGATAATTGTTTTGACTAATTGAGTGGCCGCTTAAGACATGCTTTACTGTAACTCTTATCTTGACAGGTGCTGATGGTCGCGCTGGTATGGCTTCTTTGAGTCTTTTCAACAATACACACACAGGTTTTAATGAGCAGCAGTTGGACGCTTTGTCAAACCACGTGAATGGAATATTGCCGTTTTACGCCAGACCAAGATTCCTCCGCGTTCAGAAAGAGTTCAGTATGACGTCAACATTTAAACAACAGAAGATGATGCTGGTTCAAGAAGGATTTGATATTTCAAGAGTCACAGACCCAGTCTATTTCTATAACCCATCAACTCAGACATATAAACCATTAGATCAAACTATGTTTTTGCAAATTATGGCAGGAAAAGTTCCTTTATGAAATGTGCAGTTTTAGAGAGTTGTAAATTGTTTTTAAATTTAGCCTTTTCCCTTTTACAGTCAAAACTCTTTATAACGTCACTCGTTATTACAGAATATTCAATATGTGACATAAATTTGCTGGGAACGGATCTGTTTCCATTGAAATTCCCTCTTTATAACAGAATATTCACTTATGACACCGACAATAACTTCTGGGAACATATATACAATTTCTACTGAATTTTTTTTTATTATAACAGAATTTGTACCATGTGTCAGACAATTTTGTGATCAGGACAAGGTCTTTTGCATGAACAGGTTTCTGTTTCACTTGATAAGAGGAAAGCATTGTGCATTTTGATGCAATATGAAATTTAAATGATGTATACATTTAGCCGATAGTAGCAGTTTAATTCATTTGTCAGTATAATATTTTCTTTTACCAAATGATTACGATGTGAAAATCTGGTACTGGTCAGAATTTCTTTATAACAGCAAATTCATTTTAACATCAAAGATAGCTTGGACAGTGTCTTTATAAAGAGGGTTGACTGTACCATGTTTACCATGGCGGTGAGCTTTCGTAATTGACATTAAACACTAGATTGGCTTCCATGGTACGTGTATAGTTTGGAATGTTAAACTAATTTGATAAGATTTTACGTTTATACCGTTTGCGATTTTGGGTTCGCTTTTATCTCTCAATCCAATGCCATACGCAACCCTCAGGAATTACCACTCACTCAACTTTGATATGTTGTATACTTAAACGCAAAAGTTTCGCAACTCTTACTAAAATGCTATTTCCTTCTTTTTGAGCCAAATATTTTACTCCACGATATTGTGATAAACAAGTCCAATGATTTGCCGTCCAAACAACATGAAAGTCAGACCAGTGAGACTTACGATTGCCGATCTTCAACAAGAAATGTAAGGCAACCCAAATTTGAAAAGTCGCAGAGTTACAATACCTTACATTTTATCGAGTTACAGTGTTACACCACCTTACATTTAATTCGGGAAAGGTGTTTAACCATTATCTGTTCCCAAAAGCAGAAGGGTAGACAAATCAAAGAAGGTTATTTCATACATTTGTTAACGTTCATTACGTCAACGTAAAGCCTTCAATATTTGACGTAATTGGCCGTTTAAGCACAACTGAATATCAATAATCGTGTTTTTAATGGCACAAGTGAAAGCCTTCAACAAATTGCATAGAATACAGAAGTATCGCGCGACATAACGGAATAAACTAAACAATTTTGATAAATTGGTTGACGTTAACAAAGAAACGCAGCGACTTTGAGCGTTGATAAACGTTAATTGTTAAACCTTAAAATGTTTTCCGTCAGATACGACATCTGGCTATCACATCGCACCGTTTGTTTTCAAATCAAGATAATTTTCTTTATGCTAGACGTAAATTGTTGAAAAACACTGACGTTATTATAACGTCAGAATGAAGAGTATGATCAAAAACCGATTAATGGTAAATCATTCCACATTGTGCAGGAGCATAAAATATGATTATATGAATATTCTAACATGGACCATACTGAAGAAAACACAGATATTAAACGGTTGCGAAACTTTTGCGTTTAAGTATATATTGGAATTTACAAATTAGATACAATTAATGTAAAATGTATTTCCTGTTCATCATTGTATCTTTGTCCATTTATCTTTCTCTCATAATTGTTCCATCCCATGTCCAATTTATTACAAGGAGCCAAGGTTAATAAGTTGGCCAACTTATGGTGGGAAGAAACCCTATAACATAAACCATGTAGTAGATATTTTATATGCAGTGCGAGTAATGACGCTTGTATGTTTTCACACTCTGTTAGGAATCTAAAAGCAGCTCAAACTGATGAGAGGGGTGACAGCCAGGTTGGCATTTAAAATCATCTGTATACGTCACAACA
Source organism: Loripinus fragilis (assembly GCA_964019695.1). NCBI lineage: Eukaryota > Metazoa > Mollusca > Bivalvia > Lucinida > Lucinidae > Loripinus > Loripinus fragilis. The sequence continues at coordinate 123,544,409 of OZ026516.1, forward strand.
TAATGAGCTAACACATGAGATTTGTTGAGCTACTAATGTTCACGCCAGTCAAGGCAAAAACATTCACTGCTCGCACACATAAAGTTTGCATGTAGATTTATCACATGACGTGCATTTGGGAGTGATAAAACACCATGCAATAAAATTGATCAACCACAAGTGGTTTACAGATTTGGTAACGTAATGTAGTGACGCCCATTATGACGTTGCGAAAAAGATGCCAAAATCTTGACGTTTTCAAGCTAAAAATGCTATTTAAGAAATTTTAATGTAATGTGATAAATAGAATCCAACATTTGTGCTCCTGTATTATTGAATTTATTAAACTACTACCCTGCCAGCCAAGAGTGACAGTGGCGTCATGTTTGGTTTACACCATTATCAGGGACTTATAATCGATAGGTCAGGGTTCTATTAATTCTATCCCGCGGATAGGATTAATACACAAGTGATCTATCGATTGTCGCTAGATCAAGTAGAATGTACACGTTATTATTTTACTTAGCAATTGTAAACACAATAATGCGTCACCGTCACTCTTGGCTGGCACGACAGTAGTTGCTAAATACGATGAAACACGACAAGCCTCGCATTTTATTTATTCATCAATAAATTCAATAAAACATGAGCACTCACGTAAGATCCTCTTTTTAAGACTCAGACAAAACTTAAGCACTCGTCCCTCTGGATACGCCAGCTCTTGCGTATATTGAATAATGTAATACTAGGACATGCCTTAGCTTTCGAGGCTAGTATACGCAATAAGTACTGTTCTGTGCTGGTCCAAATATATTTGGTCGTTCTCGAGGACTATATAATCTCTCAAAACATGAACTACCCATTCCAGAGTATTTGAGCTTTTCTGTCCCTTTTAACTGCTATGCCGTCGAAATACTTTAAGAGTTCTTTTCGAAGGCCACACCTACTGAATACTTTGTCCGGAGCCTTTGCCTACAGGTTTAGATAAACAAAAAAAAAAAATCAGCGTAAACTTGTAAAAATATTTTATTACCCATAGTTTCTTATATGTTTTGGGTGCTCAACAGAACTGTCTCTCTGAGACGGTTCTTTTGAGTACCCACAACATATGTTTTGGTTGAAAAATAAGAAAAAATCCGTTACACACTCTTAACTAAAGGCCTGTTGTCGACTGGTGACATGCTGGTAACCCTTTGCAAATAATTTGGACCCAGATAAGGCTTATTTCAACTGTTTGACACCAATTATAGATTTCTGAAATAAATTTTCGAAAGAAATTGAAAATAATCAGCAGACTAAAAAACGCATGAAATATTACCCAGCATGCAGTGTTAAATTCACACATAGGAGTTATTGTGGGTGATTGAATATGTGCAATTTTGTTTGTGGGACAATGTCACGTAATACATTGTGATTGCATTGGTCAGATATACACTATCATGGGAAATTCGACATTCTAGGCGTGGTTTAGAAACATCTATTGCAGAAATGCAAGATTCTTTTAACCTTGTATATGCTTTAATAAATGGAAATATCTATATATTGAAATGAATACACATGTAAACAGTTGACGAGCGTTCGATTCTAAACGTAGCCAAATTTGTTTACGCCAATACGACCTTGAATATAGTCTGTCAAAATTGACCTTCGGCTGATTAATTTTCGCCAAAATCTTCGTGATATCCGTGCGTTTTCGTGGAGTACTCCGACCTTGGTCACGCTTTTACAGAGAATATGACGATAATGTCAATTCGTTAATGCAAATAGTCTGATAGCCTAGTGGTTAGTTGACTACTTACAAATCAAGCATACTTGGATCGAAACTTGGAAGGAACCTATTTTTATATAATTTTTCATATTGATATTTTTTAAGTTAATATTTTTCGCATATTTTACGTCATCTTGTGATGAGCTAAACATCTTTCATTTGTATTTAGCCGCTTTTGTATTCATTATTCCTTAAGTTTCCCACTCTTTTCTTGTCAGCTGATAAAATTTGCAAATAGTTTGGACCCAGTCCACTACCAACAGAACGTCGTTCTGATCTGGATACAGACCATTTGACACTCTGATAGTGTTCCTGTAAGAATTTTTGAAAAAGTTAATTTTGAGTAAAAGTCAGCAGATGATAACAAAAGTCTCAAAGAATATTCAGCGTGCAAAGAGTTAATCACATGTAAGCTTATTGAAATTATGCACGGTGCTGTATTTGTTACATAAACGCATGCCAAACTCAAATAAATGTATCCAGTTGTGCACAAACTCAAGAATAAAGACAAAGACACTAGCAAATAGAAAAACAAACAAAAAAAATATTCTAATGCTACTGGACTCGAATCCACATCTTTTGAGTGCTAAAACACTCGACTATCCACTAGGCTATCGGGGAATTGTGATTATTTTCATTCAGATTAGTAATTGTACAACAATCTAAAGCACACTTTTAACGAAGATTCACGAGGACTGAGTAAAAGGTCATTGAATATTCATATGTCTCGGGTCAATTTTGACAAACAATACCAAAAGATCATTTTAGTAAAAATGTAAATTATATTAATCAGCTCATGCGATAGTCTGCATGCCTGGTTCTAAAAAATAGTGAGTATGATCAGGAAAAACCACAATCACAAACTGCAGACAACCCCGTGGCACCGCGAGGAAGAGCCGCTCAACCATCACGAGACACCAGGAAGACAAATTAAGCAAACCAATCAGCTCTTTCTTCCCCATCAAGATGATTGCAATACTAGAATGGACATAAAGTAACGTACACCAAAACATAGAACAATTACAGACTCCCACAATGGGAGTAACAATTAACAAAAAGTCAACAACAGAACCACCGCCTTAGAACGGACAGTAGCCTAAGCCACCAGGGGGGCTTAAATGCATTTTACTGGTACCAAATCTTCGCCCTAGATTCTGCTGTTGTTGAAGTACAAGAAATGTTCAACAACAGCAGAATCTAGGGCGAAGATTTGGTACCAGTAAAATGCGTTTAAGCCCCCCCGGTGGCTTAGGCTGCTGTCCGTTCTAAGGCGGTGGTTTTGTTGTTGCTGACTTTGTTTATTGTTGCTCCCATTGTGGGGTTCTGTGGTTGTTCTGCGTTTTGTTGTGCGTTGCTTTGTGTCCGTTCGAGTCTTGTAGTCGTCTTGATGGGGAAGAGTGAGCTAGTTGCTTTGCTTAATTCGTCATCCTGGTGGTGGTTGAGCGACTCTTCCTCACGGTGCCATGGGGTTGTCTGCTATTTGTGATTGTGGTATTTCCTGATCATATTGACTTACTATTTCTGGTCACTGTAACGCCACGCTCCCAATTGGTTGCGATCTCAGTTAGCTTTATGAGAGACAGGGACATTGCATACAATGTGGAGATACAGTGACCGATAAGCTAAATAATACATTGGGAGATAAAACGTGGCTGATGTGTGCATAAACGTATATTGTATACAGAATAAAAATTGCAAAACGTTTGCTGTTTATTTCATAAACAAGTCATAACAAGAATGTCACTTATGTAAAAGCACCAGGAGTCCAGCTGTAATGGCAAACCATAGATTACCTGCAACGAAAACATTGGATAAAATTAATGATTGACAGATGGTTAATTGTGGAACGACACGGACAGCAGCTGTATTGGGGAGTTTGCTGCGGGCAAATTCACTCTACATGTTCATCTAAACAGAGTTACTAGAATCTATAAACTTCGGTGTAGCACTGATACTTTTATCATTTCCAAGTAGGAAATACAAACCCGGTAACCATTGCTAATAATTTTATAATTTCAAAGTAGCAAATACAAACCCAGTAAACATTGATAATTATTTGACAAATTAATGATTACTTAGTTTGGCAATCTGTTATATTTGGTAAGACTGTAAAGAAGATATACTCGAAGTTCTAGTAATAATGTTAATGTACTAACCTTTAACACTTTCATTTTTTAATTCAAACGATTATTCATTGATGGCAGCCAGTTCTATTAACTGCGCTATTCTGACTTTAGACATTTATTACAAAATACATTTGTCAACCCTTTTTTATATTAATTGGAAAATAGCTATTGTATCGATCTATCAATAGGAAAATGTTGACAACCATAACAGGCCATATATCATACACTTTTCAAAATAACCAAGGCCACTTTTACTTAAACTCTTGGTCTATAAGTGTCATCTGCTGAAAACAGTTTGGCACTTATGGTATTTGAAAGAAGTTTTCAAAACAATGATTGAAAAAATAGAGAGAAAGCATGATTAAATTACCCAGCATGTTAGAGTTGCATCTGCTAACTGCAAGGCAAACCTAAGAGTAATTGTGGGAGATTTAATGTGTAATTTTGTTTGTGGGACTGTTACATGCTAAGTCATCGTTTCTCTGGTCAGTTGTACATGGTCCAGTGACTTTTGAGTGACATTCTGAGCGTGGTTAGGAAACGTCTTTGGTGACCAATCTGTAGTGAAATCTGAATTTGAATTGTTGCTTGTGACAAACTTGTCAAATGGAACACCCGATAACCTTTGCCTACAGTTTTGACTATGATCAATGCAAAAAAGAGGTCAAAGATCAGGAATCGATACAATCAAGCACCACACCTGACCTAAGATGCAAATGAGAAAGTGACAACGTCATAGTTAGACATCACAAACGAGAGCCAAGAGGTCAGCTGTTACCGAGCAGGTGACCACAAGTCATCAACAAACAGATGTGCAGGAAAGCATAAAACAAGACAAAAATGCAGGTCAACCTCACTATCTCAAAGTCCAAGGGAGTGGCGAAATACTTCGAGTTATCCAAAGTTCGACATAAGCAAAATGTGACGTCACCCCAATATGATGTACATGTTCAATTTCTACAAGACATACTTTTGCAGTACATGTGTAGTCAAACTGTTCCTACTAAAAACTGGCTTGAAATGAAGACAAAAGAAATTTATTTTAGTTTGTTTTATTTCCACTTTATTTACGTTGTGGACCACCATAACGCCACAGCCTTAGCGAGGGATAAACAATATGGCGGAAACCGTGATTTTTTAAATTACTGGTATTGAATAGAGAGCTTTAATTATTGAAATTTCCATGTTTATTGTTCAAGAGAATAAACAAACATAAAAACCAAACCAAGCTGTATAAGTAAGGACTGTCGAAAATACATCATCAAAGGACACCAATAAACAACATTAAGATTTGAACGGCACTGCTAATTTTCTGATGTTCAAATCAAGCATGCCTGGGTTGTTATGCATTGTCAAGGTCAATTGATGCTTGTAATTGTTTGATGTCTGAAGGTTAATTACTTTGTTTGACATTTGACCAACACAAAATTTACTTTGACACAAGTAGTGGTAAAGAAACGGAAAACTAATTTTCTGGAATCAAAAACCAATTCGATATAGCCGAGATTTCGTGATAACCAAGTTCGACATAAACAGGTTTGAAATACTAAGCAATATAGGGGAAATGCTCGGGAATGGATGATCACTTCGACATATACCGTGTATTTGAGATAAGCAAGTTTGACATAGCGAGGTTCACCTGTAACATGAAAGATCCACAACAGAAGTACCGCCTTGGAACAGTCAGTAAAATATTTTACTGGAGGGTTTAAACTTGTTTCACGGCGCCAACCTCACCCTTAATTCAGATGTGGATCAAGACACATAGTTATTTGATTGCATGAAAGACCCCTAACTTATCAATGCATCATCTCCAAGAACATATAAATCAAGATATAAAAAGGAGATAAAGCAAAGATGAGGACTCGACAGTAAATAAAACTGAATACAGGAGCAAAAGAAATCCAACAGGTAAACCCCGGTTGGCCCAATGAAACTTTCAGATGTATTTGGATACAAACAGTTTGACACTGATGGTAATCATTAAAGAGTTGAACAGGTTGTATAAAGTTAGGTGGAATTACCCAGCATGAAGAGTCTAATATCCATGGACGTTCATACGTCTTTAAAGATGAGATTTGTCACGTGGATAACAAGAGATAGGTTGTAAATTCAGCTTGAAAAGCAATTTAAGCATCTTTTTTTTATAGTAAAGATTTTATTAAAAAAAAAATAGGCCGTAAACTGATCATGACCGTTCAGTAAAACTTGTCTGAAGCGTTCACTAGAGACCAAAAATTGTTTTTCAGGACAGATTTATCGCTTAATGCACGTCACTTAATGCAGGTCAAAAGTATTGCAGAATGCTCCAAAAGAGCATTCTGCAATACTTATGCCCTTTATTAAGCTACCATTTGTCACTAAGACCGTAATTTTGTCTTTGAATGGACGCTTAAGATTTTACTTTATTTACAAAATTGGGCAACACTGAGGGTTAAAGTAATGTACTCTATTTGTGTAAATAGTTCAGTACCTATTGTGGTAGTGGCACTGCTGGCTCCAGGTAGAATATGCAACATCTTGGATGTAGAGAAAACCCTGTCATCAGTATTTGTTAATTGGTAAGCTCCAGCACTTCTCTTTCTTTTACTGCAACTCTGGAAAGAATACGGAAACTTCAATGATTGGGTGTACGTTTGTCATCTTTATCCTTTTCAGACCAATGGAATTTTACACGAATCTACGTACAATTTGTTTACAGGGTGGTCCATTGTATAATGGAGCGGCCACAGGCTTTAATTTCCCAAAATATTGGATCTCTTTGAAGAACGCGTGGTATTAGCAAATAGTGCAGACCCTGATGAAATGCCACAATTGGATCTTTACTGTTTACAGAAGTACCCATTTTCTGGTTTCCAGTCTCCAAAGGGTTGAATGTCAATAAATTTGAATTTGAAATTTAATCCAATATCGCAAAGTGTTTTAAGTAACATTGTAAAGTGAAGATCCAATTTGTTTTGAAGAGATGGAGTAGGTCATGATTGAAGTATGCATATACCGAGACCAAGTTCTAATCCGTCACCTTACATTTTTACGCTAGATCATAAAGTGAAAAATATGGCATGCATAATTTTGTTTGTTTGTTTGATTTGATTCTTTACGTCCCATCAACAATCTTTCAGCTATAAAGGGAAGGGTCTTCCTGGGTTGAACCAGTACTAAGCTAGGATTAATGGTCTTGCTCAAGAACACTACACAGTAACGCCGTTGAGCCTCGAACTCGCGGCCCCTTGGCCTCGAGTCGAGCACTCTATCACTCTGCCACTGTGCTCCCACATGCATACATAATTCATGCTTTTATAAATGAAGTAAAACTTTTCTGAGAGTCTACTAGTTATTTCATTTAAAAAAAATGTGAAGGTATTCCCATTTGAAGGTCACCTTTTCTACGATATAATATTCAACAGAGACGCTATCAATTTACGTTTGTTGGAAGAGGTTACTGACTACCATGATTTAAGAATAAACCTCTAGTTTTGTTGCTTTGATAGGACCCGTTTTTTACATAAAACAGAAAGACTAACACTATAAGCAGCTTAATCATAGAAATTCAGCTTAAGCTTTCAATTCACATACACATTTGCACTGCTCTGTACGCTTTATTATCAGCGACACAGCATTGATATTTTCTGCGATTATTCATTATTGCATAAAAAGCCTATTGCACGCTATTAACAGCCATGTTTTAACCGGCAAATACCCTTGTATGAATCAGACTACACTTGCTGTTAATGCACAGCTTTTGTGCTTTACATATATATGCATTCTAGGCCACCACAAAAATTGACGTCATCAACAGTTACGCGTATAGGAATGAAGGTAATTTAGTGACGTTAAGATGACGTAAGTCTTTGCGCGCCATTATTGTTATACAAAAATGAACTTTTCAAAGCATTTTTTCAAAGTTTTCAAGTGGCAAAATGACTATGCAACTTTAAGCGTCCGCGGATAAAAAAATATTTTTTTTTTCTTCTACTTTCCGGAAATATACATTAGGAAGCTTTGTAAATCAACTAATAAAAAGGTCTTGCCTAAGTTAAAGTGCATAAATTTTACCATTTTAGTATGAACTACTGATGAATTAAAGATATCTCAAAAATTTCCAAAAACACAATATTTCTAATGCGTAAAAAAATCCAACCTAACCAAAATCTCAATTGTTTTTTTCAAGTCGGCTAGACCAGTTTGTAACCACCTACACTTCTTTTTTTAAATACTTAAAACCCTTTTTCTTAAAGAGTAGAAATGTACCTTTTTCGCCTAAACACTGGAATTGTTCCAAAACACTAAACTTTTGCCCATTAAAATGCTCATATTAAGGCAAACATTAATATCAGTTTTATTAGCGTTTGGTTTGAAATAATGAGTTAGAAAAGTGACCAATTAGAACTTTATTTCAGTATTGTAGTATAAACATATTTGAATGCTAATGTATAACTTTGTGACTATTTGGGTTTGTGTAGATGCATAAATCTGACGTAACGTACGTAGGGGTGCGGGTGGTGTTAATGGAAAATATCTAAGTTTTATGAACTATTTATAGTTATTACGAGCTAATGAGAAATGTATCCCAACCTGCATAAGTCTCCCGCCACAATGCGAATGTTGTTTTGAGGCTGGGACGATGGTGGTCTAAATTTGGCCTCGACGCGAGAACCTGTCTTCGGCGTTGGCGACCAACAAAGGCGCAGACCAGCCTGCGCATCCGCGCGGACTGACCAGCGCCTTTGTTATTCGCTTTTTGGGAAGTATCATATGTAAACTTGCTACTGCTGAAATTCCAATTTTCTACATAGTCTCTGTAGCTGAGGAGACTGGTTTGAGTCTCGCTTTGTCGGAAACACCGAAGACAGGTTTTCTCGCATTGCGGCCGAATTTATGGTTTTGCTGAGACCTTCATTACCCATTGTCAACACTTTATGAAATATTGGCATCAGATTCCTTACTTTCAGAACATTTTACAATCGATGCATACTTACAATATCACAACTTGATGAGCCACTTGGACACACAGTCACTGTACAGGAGAAGAAAATATCATTACTGTTGTAGAACTTGAAGACGTAGAGAACAGCCCAGTAACGTTTAATACTGGGAACACCAGACTCTTCATTGTCAAAGTCACTGCCCATTAAGTTGCTGTCTTGTTCGCAGCTGAATATAAAAGGGATAACCAATTAGGTTTTCTTAATAGTTCCACTTATGCACCAAGGTTATTATTATCAAAAAGGAATTGACTTCAAAAATGTCTTCAGTATTTAAACAGTTGGGGGCAGTTTTGTAAGTAAAGCAAACACTATCTTGGTGTTAAAGAGACTAGGTCTGTAACTATGAACATTTTTCGAAAAAAAATCTTTTCTTTTTAAATCATTCGTAAAAATAGAATAAACTTATGTTTTCACAATAAATATATTCAGTTCAGCTGAAAACTGCATGGAAAAGTGAATTATCTTCTACAAACAGGTGTTTTTCTCTTGTTTGTAATTATTTACGTCCCTCCAATAATTCTAAACAGTTGATTTTTAGAATACAAGCTGTTGTTTTGATAGTGACAATTTGTTAAGACTTACGAAAATGGTAAAATGTTTACCTAAATTTGAGTATTTTTACTGTATTCTTGAATAGAAACCTTATTTCTAAAATTAGAAGATAAAAAGTTACAGACTGTGCAGCTTTCAGCATAAACAAAGTCCAACATACGAGGGTTGTCCCAGAAAGTCATAGACTTTTTAAATAGCAAGAAAAGTGGACGCAGCAGCATTCTTACGAGGGTCGTCCCACTAATTCGTGGACTTGTGCTGTATTAAAACCATAAGTTTTATCAAATTCAAATGTTCACAGATTCTGTTTGTATTATTCAAGAATAAATGTTGAAAATTTGACGCCATTAGCTCAAAGATTATGGTTTGTGGCAAACATCTAGTAGCACCACATATCGCCCTACGGACCACGTCAAACGTCAACGCCAGAATTTTATGACGTAACGTCATTTCTTTTCACTCCTTTTCGAAGTATTCTCCTGCATAGGTAATGCACTTTTGGCGGCGTTTCACCCATTTTTCATACACTTCTCTGAACCACACAGTTCGAATAGCGTATCTGATCTCCTCGCGATCTTGAAATCGTTTTCCACGCAAATGCTTCTTTCACCGTGTGGCCAGCTGGTACCATGTGGACTAGAATCACATCGGAACTATCCATGAATACGACACACATCACTTTTCTCATCAATTTAACTACCATCGCCTTCTTCCGGTGTGGCCTGTCACGATTCTTCCATACCATAGACATGCTTTTATCCTCAGCCTCATAATAATGCACCCACTTTTCATCCGTAGTGATAATGCGATCCAGAAAGATTGGGTCTGATCGACTTATGTCCAAGAATCACCTTGATGCGCCGACACGAGCAGATTTTTTCTTCCTCTGTTAGTAGTCTCGGTACCTATCTAGCGGATACGTGTCTGCAGTTAAAACGCGCTCAGCATGTAGACTTGCTGCAACTGGCACTAACAGCTACTTACATGTAGCGCACCGTCTTCCGACGATCGCTTTCGATGACGTTCTTGAAGGCCAGAGTTTGTTTTTTATCCTTGCATGGCGGTCATCCACGGTGAGAACTGTCTGTCAACCTATTATTAAATCTGCCGTGCAACTTGTTCTCAAGCTGTTTAGACACATTCTTATATATATAGCTGTGCTTTGCATCTGTTTTAATATTTGTATGGGTGTCATTCCACCGCCGACACATAAATTAGTTACTGTACTTCGGGCCGTTGCGTCGTCAAAAGCCGTCATTTTCTTCAATTTTCAAAAGGCAGTGGTGCATGTATAGCTTGCGGCATTCGTATATAAATAACGTATGACGTTAGAAACTTGATATTCTGACGTCAGAATAATTATGACGTCCGCTGTCCCTGACAATTTTGCACATTTTTGAGTAACTGTTTCGAAAACAATTGTTAAAAGAAAATGTTATGACTTCATTTCTAAGCAAATTTTGACGTGGTCCGTACACCCCTACCTGGGTTTATTAAAATGCTGCTATAATCCAAACTAAAACTTCAAATCTCTCCAAATTTACTTAATATGCGTGCAACAAAGTATTTAATATATACTGCTCAAAATATGTTAAGGGTCAAACAGATTTTCGTAAAACTGTTTTTTGTGAAATGATTTTCTTTAAAGTTTGAACTATATTAACATACATCGATTCATGGGGTAACTGACCACTGTGTTTATTCTTGCATGAACGCACGTATAGCACGGGTAAACTGTGTTCATATTGCCTACACGAGTTTTACGAATAATTATTGTGTGGAAGTCACTTGTTTGGAGAGTTGCATTTCTGGATTTTTGAGCAAATTTTCGTTGTGCTTTGCTTATTTGTGGTACCAGAAGTCATTTGTGAACAAAAATGCCAAATCGAAGACATTTGTCTGTTAGGACATGGAGAGAATTTTAGGTATGCTTCAGGCTGGAGCAACCCAACGTTATGCAGCCGCTCAGTTTGGCGTCACGCAATCTGTTGTTCAGAGAATATGGCAGCGTTTTCTTGACACCGGGAGTGTTGAAGAACGACCAAAACGTGGCCGTCCAAGAAAGACGTCAGCAGTGGATGACCGGTATATTGTCACCATGTCTCGACGTCAGAGGCTTCACACGGCAAGAACTCTAAACCAGCAATTCTTTCATGCAACTGGTATCACTATTTGTGAACAGACAATCAGAAATCGTCTTCATGACAACGGAATTCATGCTCGGAGACCAGCCGTGAGACCCCCATTGACAAGTGATCACAGAACTGCAAGGCGTCAATTTGCAGCACAGTATGAAGACGTGCCATTGGGTAGTTTGAGGAAGATACTCTTCACCGATGAGTCAAGATTCTGCGTTGATAATAGTGATGGACGCAAGTGTGTCTGGCGAAGGAAGAACGAACGTTTTGTTAACTGTTGTGTTGCTGAACATGACCGATGGGATGGTCCATCTGTTATGGTATGGGGTGGCATTTCAATCGATGGAGTCACCGATCTCTATGTCATCCAAAATTGGGCACTGACGGGCGTACGCTATAGAGACGAAATTCTAGATGTCTATGTTCGACCATTTGCATGGGCGGTCGGTGATAACTTTATTTTAATGGATGATAATGCACGTCCCCATAGGGCTCGTGTGGTTAATGATTATCTTGAGAATGAGGGTATCGAACGTTTGGATTGGCCTTCACGCTCACCTGACCTCAACCCAATTGAGCATGCCTGGGACGCTCTTCAGAGACGAATAAATGCACGTTTGGCACAACCGCAAACAGCCCAGCAGCTTGCAAATGCTCTTCTAGAGGAGTGGGTACGAATCCCTCGTAAAGACATACAAACACTAGTGCTGAGCTTTTGGACACGCTGTACTGAAGTTATTGATGCTCGTGGAGGCCACACACGATATTAGAACTGTCCAAAATGAGTAAGAATGCTTTTCAGGTATAAATTTCAAAAAGACATTACCCCGCCCATCTCTATGAAAAGGATGTGTGTTTCAGATATGGCGGTTTATTCACTTTTGATTGTTAATTGTTTGCTTAAACATCTTAACTAAAGCAATGTTTGACCTATGAAATTGTTATAAACGTTATTTTGCTACTATAGTATTAAATGGGGAATATTAATTCGTAAATAATTGTTTGACCCTTATCTTTTTTTGAGCAGTATATGTGAAAAGTTTTATTATTCTACGACATTAGGTTTTTGATATATTTGTAAAGTCCACGATTTACTGGGACAACCCTCGTATATTTTGTAAAAATTGTTGGACTATATTTTATTAATATTTTGAGTGCATTTACGGCAAATAAAATGCAAAGAAACTATTTTATGATCATTCCATCTCGGTAAGGTATGCGTCACCAGCGCACGTCAAAAAATGGAATAAAATAGTGTTATTCACATTTGATAAGTGGTTTTATCCAAACTAGCAATGATACCCGCAATATACTCAGAACAATTGAAGGATATCTAGATTCAGTTCCATCTTTTACATTAAATACAATAAGAACTAAAATAATTATGCATGCATTTTATAGTTCCAGATATTTGCAATCAAAATGGATGTTTTATTTAAGTCATGCTTCAGTGATTAAAGTCGGTACATGTCCAAATGATCCAAACCTCTATACTGAAAAGTCACAATTATTAAACATTAAAATATTATTGAAACCTATTTTTATCACTTGTATTCCATAGTGACTGACTCCAAAAATATTAAGTTAGTATGATCAGGAAATAACACAAACAAACTGCAGGCAACCCCAGGACACCGCAAGAAAGAGCCACTTAACCACCCCACGAGATACCAGGAAGACAAATTAAGCGATGCCAAAATCATTGCTGGCTCTTGGCCAAAAGTATGACACCTACTTTTGTAGTTGTTGTCAGTGTTTTACTTCCAATTTGTTGTCGTATTGGCTGGGGTATGCCATATCTGTACATTTTTGTTGAAGAAGTTATCACGTTATTAGGTGCAATTACTGATAAATGGGTTTGAACACTTGTCTATGGCCAGAATTAGAACATAAGCAACGACCAGATAAAGATTGCAGCAAAATATACTCCTCAAAATAATTAAAGGACCAAGATTTTAGAATGCGAGTATAATTAACTCAAACATCTAAATTCTGTAAAACTTTGCCCAAAGCTTTCTATTCTTTATGTCCATAAGTCAAGAATCATTATAACTGATTTCCATGCCTAATTGTGCCATGACTGTGTCTCAAATGAACATACCCTCAAAAACACACTTTCAAAAGGCAGCGGGTGGGGTAAAGAAATTCTTCTGTGGTCATTCGAGTGGAATGAAACTGACATCAAATTAAACTTTGTTTTAAACAGTACAACTTACATGCAAAAACTTCTTCAAACAGTTTCAATATACTGGGAAGCAAGCATTTTCATGTCTGACAATGGAGTTATGACATTGTTTTGTTTTATGAAAACAATGCGTGCACCTGACTATCAAGAATCAGATTTTCAATCGTCATTCTATGCCTTTGAGTGTAAGAAAGATATCCCGACGAATTGTTTAAAGTTTGTCACAGACAAACGCCAAAACCAGTTGTCTGAACCTATAGTCTGGCCATTACGCCGCAGCCAAAAGGGGCAATTTTCTCTCACAGGAAGAGGTGGATGGTATTGACGGGATAAAAACACCATACAATCATGTGAAAAAACAGATTTCAGCATCTAAAAGCATTTTTCATTCATTTTATGCAGTTCTGTGGTCCATGGATCACACACAAAAAATGACATTCCAATGCATTTAGGCCAAGTTTTAACATGACAAAAATCCTTTTTAGTAACATTTTCTACCATTTTCTTTTTGCCGTTTCACTTGGCAATGAGGCGTCAAAGATGTCCGAAAAAATTTAGGCTAGATCGTAAAATTGGTTTTCAAAATACGTTCTACACAAAATGCATCAATGTTATAATTGATAGCATTTGTCCTTCAATTATTTTGAGGAGTATATATTAACGCTTAATTTTTTGCATGTGAACTTTGGGTAAAGAGGGTTAGTACATTTGGTGTGGTATCGTAACCAATGACCCGTAAATTTTATTTTGCATTTTGCTGAGTTGCTTATTGGTATTTCTATAAGATACGAAAATATTTTGTTTGGAAATTATTCTCAAATGTTATATAGTCAAACGAATTTTAATATCCTTCAATTGTTTTTCTGAGTATATTTATATAAAATGTTTTCAACTCGTTACACGTTTTGTCACACAATTTCAAAGTATGCCATCATTCACAAACTGACGACATTAAATTAAAACAAGGCAGTGCGAACCTTTGGCGGCAAAAAATGGCAACGGCAGACGTACAGGCTGAGAAGGGGACAGTTACACTTCTGTTTTGCATCTGGAATGACACCACTCAATACTTTAAAGTAAACAAGGTGAATACCACCAAAATGTATCACAGGCTTTAGCATTGAAATTACTTTTAATATTACGCGAGGGCAACCTGCAGCAGACCTTATGGGAAGTCTAGCTCTAAAAAAATACCGGCAATGCTACAAAAGTTGAATCAGCCATCAGCAATGACAGAAGACACACTGTGCGGAATCTAACTGAAATAAGAGGTTGAGGGATGTCTACAGTGCATAGGATATTAAAATCGCACTTGAAAATGTTAAAAGACATCTGCACGATGGATTCCTCATTTATTATTGGAAGATAACTGCAGACACAGCCAAGCTAGGTACAATTGTGATTTTCCAATGTCATTAAAAATTAAATGACTTGCGTCGCAGGGTCAGGTCTATTGCTGGTAAAATTAGGGAATAAACTTCATAGTTTATTTTTTGCGTTAAAAAGTTGCGTGTTAATGTAGAAATAATGGCCAAATTTGCGGATAAAATTTGATTGCAATAGACAATATAGTTTTCTTGATACGTAATTCTACGGTTTTCTGGTACAACCCTCGTACAGGGGTTAATTTAGCAATAGCGCAGTTTATAGACTGACAAGAATATTGATTATTAGGACTACTACCATATGCTTATAAAATATGTAAAATGTGTGGGGACTTTAAACTATATAAAATGTGTGTGAAGTTCAAACTAATTTCAAACAAAGTGTTTAGTTGCGTTATAATTTGCAAGGTAATTTTCTGGTATCCAATGATAGTTATGGATATATTTTGTGGACACCTAGAAATAATTAGATACCTACTGTGAGCTCACAATATGTTTTGGTACTCTTTTAAGTTACCAGAAGAGCTTAGTTATTGAAAGTGGTATCGATTATGGGATTTAAAGATAAACCAAAAGCTTTGAAGCGCAACTCTATTTACAATATTGATATGTTGTTCTAGAAAAAAAAAGGTTTTCGGCGTTTATTTACATTTACTATAAAGCTTTGACATACACATAATTCCAGTTGGACTGGTTCATTTTACGCATTCTGCATCAATCGTTTGAAATAGAAAGACCCAAAGGTCATTGGTCAGAGGTCGTGGTACATCTGTACCTTCTGTCACTGTCATTAACGATTTGTGGAATAGACAGAATAAGAAACATTTCTCACGTTCATACTATAAAGATGCATAGTACATGTCCTAGATAAAGTTGGCCAAAGTTTTGCTTATATCAGAGGAGTATTGTAGTAAACACTAGTACTGGTCTAAAGCTTTGAAAGATTAAAGGGCTGACAATTATATTTTCAAAATAGAAAATAAGTGTTCAGGAAATGCAACAACAGACCAAAGATAGTGCAAATCTATAATAGATATTATTAATTACATTTTATTCTTTGTGTGTGACGTATTGCAATAGCTTTGTCCTTTAGTTTTAGAATCATCGCTGAGGAAGAGCCGTTTGCTTTACTTTAAACTATATATTATTACTTTAATGCATGTATCTTTAAAAGTATTCCTACGTCTTCCTCATGTCACCATATGTGAGTCTATAATCTGTTATTGTGGCTTTACTGAACGTTCCGGGGCGGTGCGTCATCTGTGGTTGTTTGTGTTGTTTCTGGCTTTTTTTTGTTATGCAATTGTGGGTGTCTGTTTATTGATACCTTGTGGTCACCTGCTGGGGAAGGGCTGACCTCTTTGCTCTCGTTTGTGATGTCAAATTATGAAGTTGCCACTTTCCAATTGGTATCCTGGGTCAGGTGTGGTGCCTGATTGTATTGATTCCCAATCTTTGTCCTCTTTTTGCTTTTCTTTGTCCTATTCACTTATCATTTTAGCCAATGCTAGGAAGTAGTTCGATGTAGCAACCTCAGATAGTTCTCATAAACAGACGTGCTCATACAAATACAGAGATACTTGTATTCAAACAAATTGCTGATGTATAAATATAACGTCTGTGCTTGATAAGCGTAGGGTGAGGAAACAGATTTACAGTTAGAAGTATGAATGCAAACCCTATATGTGTCCAATCAGGTGAATAAACTACCATAACGTGACCAACTACGTAACTCTACTCTTATCCAGCACGGACTCTACTGCTCAAAAGTTTAGCATGGATAAATAAATGTTAATGTTTGTTTTAGCCAATGATTTAAAAGTATGAAATATCTGATGAAATCTTAGTTTCATACGTGTTTAAGTTGAGGAAAGCAATTGGTGTAATTTGATTACATTTCTAATGGTTGGTATGCGGCTTTAAACAACATAGGGGTCAAAACGTGTTTTAACTGCATTATTTGCAATACAAAATTGATAAAGCATCGTTTGATAAATTTTTTTGTCTTCCAGCTTGGAGTCTGCCTTTGAAGCAAAACATGAGTCTTGGAAACCACTAACGTCGTTGTAATAAGGACGTTCGCCAGTCAAAAGCAGTGCTGTTTTCGTTATGTATTCATACTTGATTGAAAGGGTTTTCATATTTAAGAGGGATCCATAATAGCCAATAATGATGAGGCTAGTTTATTCTATTTTATCCCTGGGTATTTAATTCATGAAACGTGACGCAAATCTGAATGAGACTAAATGAAGGTGGTAATGATATCATTAGAAGGCTTTCAAAGGATTGGCTAGCAGAACTTGTCCGCGTGCTTGTACCACTTTAGCATCAAAAGGATAACTTGAATGCTCGATTTAGTTCGCTGAAACTTCAAGAAATGGAATAGAGCATTTTAACGCCATAATAAAACGCAAAAGCCGGGTATAAACGTGTATCATTCACTAACATCATGAACGTCTTTCATTAAAAACCTTTCGCTTTACGTAATAACCAAAGGTTTTACTTTTGGATGTAGTCTTGTACCATTTACATTTGCAGGACACAAATGTAACGTTAATCCATTGACGTCTAACCAGATGACGTCTTGTCTAGCAGACAGGAAAAAACATAAATTTTAAGATCCCCATACTTGTTGATTTAGATGAAGCAAAAGGTTTTATATTCATTGAAAGCTGGACACAGTATTACAATCCATGCTAAACTTATGTTTAGCAGTATATGTATGTTAGAGCAGATCTATGGACTACTAGAAGCACAGTTTATACCTTTGCAGGTTTATGGAGTCAATGAGGGGTTTATGGAGTATAGCCTTGCTACATGTAAGTGGTTAGGTATCCTCATAATGTAAAACTTACCCATCATCTACTAAGAACTTGCTAGGACGGACTTCCGCTGATAGAGGAACCAGAATAGGCTGTACAATCCATCTTGGCAGAATACTCCGCTGCAACATAAAATTTATGGTCCATTTCTCATTCAGTAAAGATTAAGCATATTTATCCAACTAAATAGAAAAAGTAGCTGCGATGGTTTTGTATATTTTTGATTATTTTGCATATATGAAAAGTCTATTTTTTATACTTATCAGTGATACAGAACAAATTTTAGTGAACAATGAGTAGTAAGGAAATTCTAAAATACTTGTTGAGGAGACCACGAAACAACTTATTTAATTAGAGCATGCTCAACTCGTGGTTCTCGTCAGCTGTTGAGCCAAATTGTGAAATATGCAACCAGTATCGTTTCAGAAACCCGACTCTGAACACATACGCTCAAAAGCTAATCTCCCGAGTTTTCCCGACACTTTCTTATTAGCTCCAAGCCCTGGGGAATAGAAAAAATATCTGGCCAATCAAAACGTTTACCAACAACGTGACGTATATTTAAATGAGTATGGCAGATACCCAATGCCATATTACCAATGATGTTTTTGTCAAGATTGCGTCATTCTTCATTATGGTGAAATTTTACATAAACACCAACTCCGTCAGTATCACCAGTGCTGCGATGTACTCTATACTGACGCCAGAATGTACACAACCACGGGGTGCTGTTTGCAAAACATTTGAGGTAGTAATAAACATACAAAGCGACGCTAAGTTGCCCCTTACAACAATTATCCTCACTTCACAATGCAATATTCAAACCGGTTTGCTTACAAAACAGAAATTCTTTAGGTGATTTGATACTGAACGCGAACACATAGCTGCTCAATCTCGTGGTAACAGAAGTAATTTCGATTAGGTAAGGTAGTCATGTGATATAAGTACATGTGTCTTGAGTCCAGATGGAAATTGGGAAAAGTACGAAAGACCTATGGAATCAGCGATTTTGATCTAGTTACATCTTTTCGTGACGGTGAAAATTAGACAAAAGGAAGAGTCGCCCAAACGCAAAAGCTAATGAAATCCACACCATAAACAGTATGTCGCCTTCCTCTTCTGTGGGGAGACATAAAATCATTGGAAGGTTTCCATCACGCATCCTGTTCGTGTTGCCCCCACTTTACATTTGTGCCCATTGTGGATAGTCAATATAAAGGGTGGTTTGACCAAAGATAAACTGGTAGCACGAGTTGTCAGAGTGAAAACCCAGTCTTTTAAGAATTGCTATTAAAAACCTATGTGTTTCATGGTATATCGATTTGGAGTAGGAAAATTACTTCCTCTCCAAGCAAGCTAGGAGGTCTATAAAGGGCATTTTATGTGAAGAGCGTTTCAAAGGATTTACTGCTCCGTCTTATTTGTAAATTTCCAAGCTTTAAAACCGGCAGGTTCACTTGAGGACGATTTATCAGTTATTTAATCTAAAACTTACATGGAATATCTATTGTCCAGTAAAGAGTGTCTCCCACAGTTGCAGATGATGTAGATGAACCAAGTTGGCTGACAGTTCTTAACTCTGATGATACAACGAAAGACGGAGTGACAACATCTTGAGTGGTAACTTCAATGCTGAAATGGATTAAAAATGAGCCGTGACATGTGATTTCCAACAATGTGGCATTTTGGCAAGTGCAGACGAGCCTGTGCAGCCTTCTTTTTAAAGCTTAGAAACTCAACATGGTGTTCAGTCAGTAGCTTAACACTCATAGAATGTTCAAGCCACTAGCAAAGGCTCCAATCAGACAGCGCGTATGCGCATGATGATTGGAGCATTTGCTGGTTGCACATACCACATTGTTGGAAACCTCACGCCATGTCTCAAATGTAAGGTACTTATATTGCTGCCCAATATATGGACTTTACCAAGCTGAAAAATTTAAGCTGTTATTTCATTACAATTTATAAACTGTATTTATAAGGGGGTTCCGACTTCATGTGCCTCCATTGTTTTATTTGAACCACTTTACTGTATTGCTTGAATAAATATACTGAGGGCCTTTAAAAAGCAATACGTGGATAGCAGTTTTAATTTACAACTCAAAAAGGTAAAAAATATTATGCGTGTGTGTTAAAGAGTGTTCATTTGTTAGTAGCACATAGAAGAAAACTTGGGCAATTAAAGTGAAATAAATGCATTAAAATGTAAACTTTGAGATAGGGGTCAACTGTTTCATGTGATTATATTCTCAGTGCTGGATTTCCTTTTTCTTTAAATCAAGGAATGCGAGAAGCATAAAATGTGCATCCTGGACTTTGTTAGACATAGAGGAAACATTCATGTTTAGTCTGCGATACAGCTTGTTTGCATGTTTGACGTTTAGCTGTTTATACCTTTTCTTTTGAGGACTTGAATCTCCTCTTAAGAAATGCTTCAATGACTAAATTCTTACGAGTTACGCCGTCGAGTTTTGTCGTACAATTAAAGCTTAAAAGTGTTGGCTGAAGAAGCCAACTCCTGATGACAGTATCGAGTATAAGTTTTCATACAACTGTCTTAAGAAAGATATTAATGGAAGTCAGTGTTGCGTTTTTAAAGTCAGTCAGTATATTATATTTAAACATTAAAATGTGAGAAACATTCGAAAACTTCTCACTTAACCAATCGATTATGACATTAAATTTGACAGTATGGGTTAATCATGCATTTGATTTTAACAAAAAATATCTGCACTTTTTAAAAGCCAAATGCTTCAGACCAGACTATAATTTGGTCTGTCAAATAGAGAAAAAAGGAAAGAGTAATAAACTTTAGCCTCCGGTATATAACAAAGCAGAAAATATACTTGTACATGTAGAAATAAGGAGATAACTTTAATATGGTACTGAAACGGGTCCGCCCTTTATCGCCATGCACGTTAGGAAGCTCCCAAAGTCAAACAAATACAGTAAAACCTGTATAAAACGGCCACTCAAAAATAGACAAACGAAAGATCTTAATGACAAATGGTAGCTCAATGAAGGTCGTAAGTATTGCAGAATGCTCCCATTGGAGCATTCTGCAATACTTACAACCTGCATTCAGCGATAATTTGTCTTGAAAACCAATGTTTGGTCTTTTTGAGAGTAGCCGTTTCACACAGGTATTACTGTTTGATAACATACTTAGCAGCAAGGTTGTTGACAGCAGTCCTATCAACTCCTCCAGAAGGAAGATCATTACATTGAACTTCATAAGAAATGGCGCTGGTACCCGCAAAAGTGTCTACACTACCAGCTCTGTTGGAGAACCAGACCACAATGGTATTGTCCTGAAAATTAATGAAAAGAGTGGCCATGCTTTTAATTTGATAAAGATAAAAAAAAGCTATTAGATAAAGATAAATAAAGCTAGTACACTAGAGGGCAATTATAATCTTTGAATTGTGAATAAACACTTTTCTATATATTATTGTAAATTCGGAAATATTCGCGAGGGTTTAATTTTCGCGAAAGTTCGCATTTGCGAAGTTACGTGAAAATTAAACCCTCGCGGAAAGGCGAAATCACCGTCGTTTACTGATATACGAGGGTCAAATAAAAAGCGGGTATTTCCTTAAAATGTATTCATGAGTTCTTACCCTTTAAAGCTGCTTAGTCTGTGACTTGATCTTTAAATTTTAGAACTAATGTTTCTATTTTTCAAGAACACAGTAAAAAAACTAAAATTCAGGTATACATTTGACCAATTTCGTAAATCTTAACAACTAATCATTATCAAAACAACAGTATTTGTGTTAAAATTAGCTGTCTATAAATATTGGAGGGACGCAAATAATTACCAACAAGACAAAACAAACGTGTTTTAAAAGGTATTTCACTTTTCCGTGCAGTTTTCAGATATAGTGAACAGATTTATTGTGAAAACATAACTTAATTCTACTTTTACAAATGATTTAAAAGGAATATAAAAATGTTCGAAAAATGTTCATAGTTGCAGACCTAGTCTCTTTAAACACCACAAATGTAACCATAAGGTGGAATGTTGGACATGCAAATATCCAAATATTTGGTGGAATCCTAACCTAGTCGAGAATTTTAACCGTCGCAAGTACATGTATGTCTTTTAACGCTATTCGTGAAAATAAAAATTCACGAAAATTCAAACTTTATAGTAGCATTGGTATACCACTGAAATGGTCTGAAATAGGTTGTGTGTTGATGTGTTGAAGTTTTACATCCAAGTAGGTTGGGAGGACAATTGCACAAGGCAGTGCCTTCGACGAGGCTCTAACCAGCGGCCCTCAATCCCAAGTCAAGTACAGTTGTAGTACCAACTAGTAAGGTACTTGCATTGCCTGCGAATATATTGACTGAACCCAGCTGAACAAATTAAGTTGAAAAAAAAAGTTTTATTCTATTTCATTCCAGTTTATAAACTGTATTTTAAAAAGAACTGTGACAATGCACTCATTATTTAAAATAAGAAAACTATAAAAGACACATAACATGTGCGTAGCATGGAAACTAGGTCATAATATGACAAATCCAAGGAGTGAAAGCTTACCTGAGAGCACCCAGTTATGTTACTTTGTGCACCACTTGTAGAAACTGTACATTTCACAGCTGCAGAGACCCCTTCATCCTGGACAGCAAACACGTGACTGTAGACACCAACATTAGGATTGGTTACTTGTACAGTGCCATCAGGTAGACACACTGAAATAAAGTTTAAGGACACGTTTCCAAATTATTTACATGTTGTAATGTCCAAAGTATAGGTAAACATTATTAAATTGGCACTCATGCATATGCCGTATGAACTCGCATGAATCCGTTTTACTTAATTTAGATTTCCGAACATAACAAAAAATATTGGTTTCAGAATGAAATATTTTCTTATCTTTTGATAAATTATTTTGCTAGTATTTTGCTCATGCCTGTAATTGAAATACGGCGGTGAAATATACATACATGCAGATGTACATTAATAGGAGTCAGTGCACGAGATTTCAATACTTATGTTTAGGTGTAGCTGAAGGCTCAGACAAAAGCAAAACATTTACCTATAACGTTATTTGCGCATATGTACTAATAAGTACTGAATGATTGAGACGATGGTAACAGTCCGAAACAGCTAGTACCTACAGAACCGTGCAGTCAGTCAAACATAGTGAACGGCATTGTCATTTTATTGTATTGTATAAAATTTCATAGAATAAAATAGTGTATAAACGCATATTTAGTTGGTCATCAAATATCAAAATATACAAGAAAGAATGCATAAAACATTATCATAGCTTAAAAAGAATATAAAATGATGCTTAAAAACTTAACTACATCCACACTGGGAATCGAACCGTCGCAGTCCCGAATATGAGCTAACCACTTCACCACTGGCTCAGCAGTGTGATACACATATACTTGTTCTAAATAATAAATTAAAATAGCACAGACAATCCGAACGTAGCCGACTGATGTCGAAGATTAATGAGTGCCAGTTTAATAAGGTTTACCTGTACTCTTCATATACATGTATATTACGCGACAGGTATCGCTACCAGATACACTTATTAGTTTTTTTTTTTAATTCAATCAATAGCCGAAGAGATAGCTAAATTAGACTGAAAGCACAAAATCATGTCGAAAACGCAACATGTGCATGCGCAAACTCATTTATTTTTTCTTGGTCGTCTCCAGGATAAAATCACCAATCCGATACAGTTTTGAACATGATCAAGTTATACTTGGTCTCTTGCAAAGTTAACGTGAAGCCCGAAGTGTTAACTTTGCAACAGATCCGAAGTATTCATGATTCCATGAACATTCCAAAAAACGAATTTATTACTTGAATTTACATTTTATTATAAAATTATAATACTTAGAAAAGATTTATGATTTAGGAAACAAAACAGTTTTGTATTTAATATGTAGTCGTATCAACGGGTTTGTTGTAGTGTAAAACGGAAAAAGCGGAACAGCTAATGTGAAAACGGATAGCCAATGGAGCAAACACGAGGCTTGTTTTGCACGTGCGACTCCGGTGTGGCTCGCTATGAATCACAGCACCAGTGTCACTTCTGGCGAATGAATTATATGTTCAAAGCGTATTGCACGGGCAAGTGAGCTTGACAGCTGTCAAATGTATGTCATTCCTGAGGCTATGAACGGTAGCAAAGATCTAAAGATTCATTCAAGGCTTGCTTTAAAAATGTAAATATTTAAGAAATGAATTCGATTTTTGGAAGGTTCATGGAATCATGAATATTTCGAGGCATTTGCAAAGTTAACATGGAGCCCGAATTTTTGAAAGGTTCACGTTAACTTTGCAAGAGACCCGAAGTATTCATAATACCATGAATCTTCCAAAAATTCAATTTATTGCTTATATTTACATTATAAATATGTAGAAATGATTTATAACTTGGGATAATACAATTTTGTATTTACTATTTAATCGCATTAACGGTTTTGCTGGAGTGCAAAACGGAAAAGCGGAACAGCCAGTGTAAATACGCACAGCCAATGGAGCAAACAAGAAGCTTGTTTGCGCGTGCAACTCGGGTGTGGCTCGCTGTAAATCACAACACCAGTGTCACATCTGGCGAATTAATTCGATGTTCGAAGCGAATTGCACGGGCAGGTAGCTTGGAAGCTGTCAAATTTCGTGTTGTTCATGAGGCTATGAACGGTTGCAAAATTCTAAGATTCATTAAAGGCTTGCTTTGAAAATGTAAAAATATAACTTACCATGGACGAGATCACCAGAGGTCCCCTTTACAGCTAGAGCTACAAATGCCACAATCGTAAAGAACATCATTCTGAAATAACAATTAGAGTAGTTAACATTCACGTCCGTATACCAGGCCAAAAGTTTATTACTATTCATGCTCAAATCAAGTGAGCATGAAATGTATCATGATCATGTCAAAATGCCAACAATAGTTTTGACATTAATGAGTATGTTAGATGAAACATCTGAGAGTTTGAAAACAGGAAAAGTGTTCATTACAGTGTTTTAGTTTGTGAGCTGCTGAAATTTCATGCTCAGCTGAGTTGAGCATGAACAGTTTATAATCTCGGAACCAGGGCTTGTCGATCATCACGAATGTAAATGAACACATTTAAGAGATATCGCCTAATGTAGGGATGCTGTGAGTGCACATCATTTAGGGTAAACTCTTGAAGTAATTTAGAATAAAACACACACAAAAAAAAACAAAAAAAAAAAAAAAAAAAACAAAAAAAAACAAACAAACACGCAAAATACCGAAACAGCAACTAACATATGCCAGCTTGTTTGCTCTGCTATGGAAGCCATAAAGAGAATCAATTTGTTCAACACTCAACATTACAAAAGTTATGTCGATTTGCTTATGACGCATATTCTAACAGTAATAGTCAGTCCGTTTCAGAAGAAGCCCTTAATCACAAACGGGGTACCAAATCGGCGTTCTAAGCAAACTATTCACCCCAAATCACATACCATTGACAACTGATATAGTCAGGAAAAAAGCAGAAAAAGACGCTTATCTAAGAAGGTACAGGCATTTTGTGAAGAAAGGGGTTTGAAATACCTATTTGGGGTATTTTGGTATGCCGATTCCAAAAAAACTAATGTTGGCAAGCTGAAAAATGGCGTCTTCACTATCTAATTTGTATATTTCAAAGATGGCCGCCAAATTGAAAAAAGAAATCAATAAAAATCTGTAGAGTAAAGTGTGAGGATGACAAATCCAAAAATATATTTTCATGATTGGGGGTCTTTACTGACATCAATTTGTGCAATTAGAATTAAAAATGTGATCAAGAGGTAATCAGGGGAGGGGGGCAACTTGGGGATGATCAGTAAATTAGCTGGTGAAAAATCGTAAAAATCATTTTCTGGAGTTATTGTCCTTTTGAAATGGACATCACAACCACAGGTCTCCAATATCTAAAACAGCTGTCGTATTTTTCGATGGACAAGTCCGGCCATGTTTTATGTTTGGTCATTCAATGTATACTTCCACAAAAGGCTTTAAAATAATGCGTTACTGTAACGGTAAATGAAATGAATTACTAAGGTCGTGGTAGAAGTATAAATTGGAATTTAAGGGTTTTCAAAAAAGAAAAAAATAATAACGCAAGAAGTAAGCATGCAGGAAAATAGAAAACAGACCTACGTGCGACTTCTCTGGAAGCCATTTGATGTTAACATATAATACCAATGTCGTGTTAATCTCATGCATTTGAGATAATTCAATCATTGATATTTTGAGAATTATTGTTTAAAAAAAAGTGAACGGAAGTCATTTTGGCCTAGTGTATAATGTTGAAACAAAACGGTTTTACTTATCGAAATTATAGAAAAGCATCTTAACGAACAGTAAACATCAACCGATTATTTGGACTGAAATGCGGTCGAATGTTGCTATCTGGCTTGGTAAAGGTCCGGTTTAGAGCTGCATTTGGGAGCGGCTGGTTTGAGACTGTACGCTTGTACGTTGACAATAAGAGTGACCATTTTGCCAAAGAGACGACGGCGCTACATAGCGTGTCCTGTGGGACATAGGCAAACAATGCAGACCTAGAACAGACGCCACAGAATGTGGCGACTGATTAGGATCGCCTCCGATTGCTTAAAGAATGTTGACCATGTATTAAAACTTGAAAATGAAATGTACCACCCAACGACCCTAAAAACTGAAACGGACTGGATCAATTGATGAGATTGAAATTCTATTCGGCTTATCAGAGATAAGTGATATCTTAGCAATCAAACACTGACTTATTTGCCTAATAGACCATAATCTGTTCTATGATCAAAAATTCAAAATGGACTAAACTCCAGTTGTTAAGTTTTTAGACCTAATTTTTCGCAATAACTTATTTATCTTCAATTTTAGCAATATGTGTTCGCGATGAAAGTTGTAGAGGAGACTTTCCGCCAACTTCTCTAAAAGATCTTGTGTTTGTGGTGCAAACAGATTCTTGTGTATATAGGTGTAGATTTTGCAATAAATTTTATTCGTCCTAAATTTCTAAGTATTTTATTGACAGGTAAAATTCGTATAGGCGTGACTGAAAGGGATAGTTTCAAAAAAATATTCGGAAGCGGTGCATATCCCGGTTTTCAAAGGCTGTGCATAACATAAAATGTCGTTAACATGCTCAGAATTTACCGTGCATATGCAGGATCAACTTAAAGCAGACTCATTTGTAGATACAAGGGCTGGGTTATCGCATGACGTGCAATTTTTCTCTTATGCGCATGCTATGAAGTGAATGGTTTTGAGATGACCCTACTAGCTTAACGCACGAGCGAATCAGGCGCGATTTCCATAATATTTGAATAAGCCATTCATCGCTTTAATAATTGAATTAGGGCGGTGCAATGAAACTTTTTGACTGACATCTTGGACTTGGTTTATTTGTGCTTTGCTAAAAATGTTCAAAGAGTGCATCTAAGCACAGAAGAACATGCAGCATCTAGGATGTTGGAACCATTTGGAGAAGTTGGCGGAGATACTGAATACTTTTCATCGCGAACACATATAGCTAAAATTGGAGATAAGAAAGTTATTGCGAAAAACTAGTTCTAAAAACTTAACAGCTGGAGTTTAGACAGCATTCTACTAAATATAACTCGTATTACAATAGTGGCAGGGCAGTATACTTCAATGTTAAGTTTACAAATTATAAAATCTTAAATCTAAATTAATGCAAACTTAAAAATCTTTGTTATAGAAAGAGCAAATAAACTTCCACTTACCTGCAATATTGAAATCACTGAACTATCGAAGTACGTAACAAACCCCTCTTTTATATCCGAGGTAGTCTTCTAACCCACGAAAGGCACGATATTCTCATATTCTGCAATAAGCGAAGCGCAGTTTATACTGTCTTAAAAGCCGTACAGTAGCGAAGATATGTTTGGTTTTAGCTCTCGCTCCCGGAGTGTATATACCAGGATTGGTCCTACTCCGTCCATATACAGATACAGATAGATACAGAGCTCGATATACTTAAGAAGGATACTTCACCCAACGCTTTGGGCAGATCCATATTCACATTTTACCCTTTGGTTACCTATGGAATTTCCCATAAAGTCTGATACAGTAAAGTCAGGATGGTACATTGTTTTATTGAGGGGTCACAGGGCGTACCCATTGTAATTCCAATAAAATCTCTGAAGATTGATTTTGTTTCAGCAAACACTGAAGACCCTGATGAAATGCAGCAATGCTGCATTTCATCTGGGTCTTCATTGTTTGCCAAAGTACCCGTTTTGGGGTTTCTGGTCATCAAAGGTTTAAACATGTTAGACTTCATTGCAGCTTATCTTTTATACAGAGCTTCATTATCTGGTAAAAACAGCGAAGGTCCTAATCAGACGCTGCGATTTTTGTTGAGAGAATACGAGCATGCAACATAGTTTGTGTATATGCTGGAAGCATCTGCTGATATAAGCGTCAAAGGTTTAGCATATTTTTGCTGAAACAATTTTCAATCTATCGTAAAGAAATTTTATTGAGCATAGAAAATTGTATATGTTGTAAAAATCTACATAGATATCGAAATGAAATTTTAAAAAAATACATGTGACATCAGAATTGGGTTGCACTAAAAGTCATGAATTTACGCGATTTTCAAAACTTCACGCTATCGCCCTGAAATCTTCAAGAAGTAATCCCCAACATCTTTAGACAAATGTTGTGCCTTTTTCACACAAAAGGTTAAACATTTATTCACGTACAAACAGTTGCAATGAAAATAAAGTGACACCATCGTGCTAGTTGTTGAACTCACCATCACATACTTCGACAAAATAGCATGCTTGTTTCACTATCTTATCCCAAAATGATGCAGTTATCATTGTTTAAAAGGTTTTTTTTTACATCACATAACCTTGTTCTGAAGAATTTAGCTACGAAGTAAGTGCTTAAATTTTTGACGCTGTGTATATAATATAAGGTTTATTGCAGATTCCAAAACCAAGCTCATAATGATACAAATTTGACATTATTTGGTGGCACCTGGGCAGTAAGAAAATACATTTATAAGCGCTTGGATATACATTTTTCACGTTAACAAGTTAGCCTAAATTGCCTTTGCATTGTCCGTTCCTCACGCAAACATAGTAAACAGCATGGTTCACATAAACTATAAAGGCTAAAGTGTTACAGGTATAACATGGTTACCGTGTAGATTACAAAAGTATCAATAAAATTATGAAAATACGTTCAGAGTTATGGCCCTTATTTAATAAAGAGTGTCAGCCTTATGAAGAAGCATATGGTTTGAGACACAGTGCTTCATAAACAGTTTTTTGTTTACAAAAGTGGAGTGGAATTCATATGTCCAAAACAGAATACATAACAAAACTCGGTCATCATGAGTTGTTCAATATTGCTTGTCGATGAGTTATGCTATATTTGCAGACACTTAATTATATCAGAGATTAATATAGTGTATATATGATACTGGGTTTATGCCAAGTTTAATGACTGGCGAGGGAGGTCCGGAATGTACATGTAGTATTTAAAATATACTGCATGGTAACGGTTTCACCGAAACTGATAAATTGGTCGCCCACCAAGACGCCGACACATGCTTGCATTGTGTCACTAAATCATAGCATTCGTATATTGTTCGCTCGCCAGCAAATTTTCTTTGGAAAATGGTTTTGTGTATAAAGAGATCTGGTACAAGCATTCTTATACATTAAAATTGGGCCAGCACATGAGGGTTTTGTGCTTATGACATCAGCGAAAAGCAAGTATTCAGGCATCTGTGCGGTCTCGCCAGAGCCCTCACTGCTCTCGTATTCATAACTCTGACCTAAAAAAGGGTCTCTATCTATTATACATGCATGTTTAAAAGAATAATTTACGCATATGTATTAGTACCAAAATCTCATGAATTGACCCATCTGAACCTTCAATATCTCTCCGGGTGTCCGAGAGTAAACATGGCCTCTGAAAAAAGCAATGACTGAGACGTATGCTTAACAAAATTACTGTATTCTATGGTGATGGCCTTCAGTAATTCAAACAACAATTTACAAGCGAGTAACTATGATGTACCATGGAACAGATTTCTGAAAGTTTATAATTCGCACGTAAAATCGCTTCAAATTATTTTTCAGCACGTGCAAATCACAAATTGTGCACTGTCCCGCTGAACCAGCATATACCGCATGAGAAGCAGATCAGCCTTTTAAAGCTAGCTAATCACGATCTACACACATTGATTCTCATTTAGTTATTAACCCAATGTAATAATTTGGATGGTTAAACTTCACTTGTCTTTTGTTAGGAATACATATTGTACCTAAAATCAGCAGGACATAACTTGGTGCGGCTCATATTTACCCGCTTAAAAATTAAGTTTATCAAATTGGTTACATTAAACATAATCCAACCTCTACATTTGTTTTTGTCTGAGGCCAGGCATCGAGGATATATTGTTTCGCATGCTCGACTCAAATGAGCACGAATTTACAACTGGTCATAAAAAATCATCATTTTATTTTGCTTTAAAGCGCACTGATGTTGTATTTCTCCTGCTGTTGTTGGCTTCTTAACAAGTTCATGCTCAGTTGAGTTGAGCAAGAGAATGTTTTATAATCTAGGGTCCCGGTCCGAGAAAAGCTAAAGGTCCAACTAGGCCAGTTCATGTGATTTTGAGGCTTGTATGCGTAAACATGCTTGTATTTAATAGGCTGTTTTTATTCATGCCTCATTTTGGGTTAGATTACTTAAAAACTTCGATCAGGGTTGCTGCCTACCTGGTGTGAAATTTCCGATTGACTCATTAAAATTCTATGTTCAATTAGCCCCTATCAAACCTAACGTTCCTTTTGTGGGACAGAGTCAGTGCAAAACCCAGATCAGACAGAATGCAGTGTCTAATCAGGATCTCTATTGTCCACTTACAAAATGTTCCTTTAGATTTTGAATAAAATGAAAATTAAAAAAAAAAATGAGAGTATGTGCACGACCAACGTTGAATGTTTGCTTATAAAATGAAACTCTACGTATTTAAATTGAAAATAATGTTCAGGTAGCTGAACTGAGTGTTTTAACGAGTGTTTTAACATAGCTGTTATGAAATAGGTTCGGTACGAAACATTTTAACATTATCAAGACACAGGTATGCAAAACGGTGACAAGGCTTTGCAAAAAAAATATTGGCAGAGCCTAATCACCGTTTTGTATACCTGTGTCTCGATAATGTTAAACTATAAAAGTATGCATTTGATTAAAATATAGAATGCGGTTCAAGAGTTATGATGATTTTACTAAAAGACCATGAGTGGCCAAAATGATGCTCGGAATCCTTAGCGTCGTTTTGCATACCAGAGCCGCTGGACAATATTAAAATAAATAAGTATGCAATCTTTGATCTAAATACCTCATAAGGTTCAAGAGTTATTTGGATTTTCACTAACTAACCGCAACAGGCTGGATAATTACTCAGCTAACCCATGTCTATAAAAAATGTGGTTTCCAATGTCAGTGGTTAAGAAATGTTTACATGCATATCTATAAAAGATGTGATAGCAATATATCATCTGGTTCAGGAGTTGTAAACATTTTCACTCATTGGTAACGGACGGACGGACTCACATAGTGATTATAGTGCAGACCCAAGGATCCTGCCAATTAACACCAAACGGAAATCAAATGATCCAGTTGATAATACTTAATAAAAGAATTATTATCACTTGGCGTCGCGGCGTCTGGGAGTGAAAAATCGCCATGCAATAAAATCGATAAACCACTAGTGGTTTATTGATTTTCGGGAAACGTTAGGACGTCGATAACAACGTTGCGAATCATGACGTTTTTACGCAATAAATGAAATTTCAAAGTAATCATAATGTCATATGATAAATAGAATCTAACATTCATGCTCTTGTATTATTGAATTTATTAAACTCGTTGCGAAAAAGAGATAAAATGCTCGACAAGCCTCACATTTATCTCTTTCCCCAACTCGTTTGATAAATTCAATAAAACATGAGCACTCATGTAAGATCCTCTATATAATACAACGTCTTCATTGTATTGTGTATACTAAAACCAAGTTCTAATTGGTCACTTTTCAAACTCATTATTTCTGACCAAACGCTTTTAAGATTGAAATGATTTTTTTGCCTATATATGTGCATTTTAATGGGCAAACGTTTAGCAGTGCTTTTGAACAGTTTTCTTTTACTTCAAAGTTTTTTGGGTTAAAATGCAACAATCGACTTTTTTAAGAAAAAAATTGTTTTGAGAGTAGTTTTTATAAAATTGACGTTTAGATCGTTACAAACTGGTCTGTCCGACTTAAAAAACACTCAACAATTGAAATTTTGCTTATGGTGGATTTTTTTACGCATTTTTATAATGTTGCATTTTTCATTTTTTTTTTGAGATTATTGAAATTCAGCAGCATTTCATGGTAAAATTGTCAAATGCACTTTATTTTATTTGAACACTGTAGGTCAAACACAGTAGAACTTGATTAGTCCATTTTTGCGATTATTGTTTTACGACTACTGGACACTTCCGGTTTCAATGTGAGAGTTTAAAAATCTGGTGGCATTCTATTTTTTTTTTCAATTCTTGAAGACGGACGGTGACGTCTGGTGATAATGAATAATCGCTGAAAATTTCAATGCTGTATCGCTGATAATAAAGCGTACAGAGCAGTGCAAAGTCTCTATGTAAATTGCAAGCTTAAAGCTGGATTTCAATGATTAACCTGCTAAAAGCGTTTGTCTTATGTTGTTGAGTAGCAAAAACGACGAGTCCGATTGAATCAAAACTTTTGAGGTTTATTCTTCTTATATCACGCGAGCCAGTAACATCTTCAAACAAACAAAAATGTTAATTTGTGTTATGGTTTATATCGTATAAAAATGTGACTTTTTGAAATGAGGGTACCTTTTCTCTAACTTCGTCCGTGCAAAACGTACATGTCATTTTTAATTAAATAACTTGCAGAGCCTCCGCAAAGTATTGCTTCACTTAAAAAACATGAATTTTGTATACTCTATGTTTCACTTTCTGAACTAGCGTAAAAATGTAAGGTGACCGATTAGTAGTTGGTATGATATTCTGAACCTTCCTGTACTACATTACTGTACGCGAAATCGCAGCGTCTGATTAGGGCCTTCTATGTTTGCATTAAATAATGAAATTCCGTAAAATGATAAATTGATATGAATCTGACATCCCAAAAATGTTAAAATGGATCTGTCGAAGGCGCCCACTTGAGTTTTTTGAGCTGGCCAAACATATCTTCACCACTGAACGACTTTTAAGACCGTATAAACTGTACGCGGATTTATTAATATCGTGTATTTCGTGGGTTACTTATCAGAATATCGTGCATTTCGTGGGTAAAAAGAATACCTCAGATATAAAAGAGAGGTTTGCTGCGTTCTTCAATATTTCAGTACTTTACTAACAGGTAAGTTATAGCTGTCTTAGGTTAGAAGATGCCGAGGTTATAAAGCCAGTTTCATGCTGAACTCGACTGAGCATGTTATTTATCATGCTCATAAAAATTAAAATGCCAACAGCTTGACATTTAATATTTATGAGCATGATAAATACAACCTCTGAGTTTGAAAGCAAAAAGTCTTACTTTTCAGTATTTTAGTGTGCATGTGCAATTAACATTTTCTGTTTTGAGCATGAAAATGTTTTTATAGCCTCGGCACCTGGTTTAGCCATTTCGACGAGTTGCTTTTTTTACACAACTATATTGAAACTTAGATGAAAATAGTTCAATGTGTTTTCTTTGCTGTTTTTTTTTTATTATTTAAACATTTTATCTAACGTGTCCTAAGGCCATTCCGTTTACCCAAAAAATTCTGGACACACTTTTTTTTCAATAAACATAACTTTGTGAGAAGTATTTTTCTCGCCAAAAGTCCCAAAGAGCGAATTTAACAAGAAGGTAATATAAAAATAGAGATTCGCTCCTGTGCCTTTCCCTGTACCTTATTTTAAAGTATACAAGCGCAAACCAGTCGTTTATAACAGTTTTTACTACTCCAATCTCTTTCTCAAATATTTCAGAATGATGTACTTTGTGTTTGTGGTAATTGTGGCCTTGGCAGTACAGGTGACATATGCTGACCTCGTCCATGGTATGTTATATTTTTCTATGAACATTAATTGCGATAAAATCGAAATAGACGCAGCTTTTTTTTTACTGCCAAATGTATATTCTTCAAACACTAAACAACTACACTTTCAGAACATAAAAAAAGATGTAAAAGCGCCAAAATGTTAACCTCGGCCAAAAATATATACTACTCAAACTTTGATAACCATCACTAGAGATTTCTGTAGGGCTCAATACACTGAGCCTTCCCATTTGGCACTCAATAACATTTTTTTGCTTCCAATACAACAAAAACAGTGGTAATTGTAAATGCAGTGGGCTACAGCTTTTAAGCAAATCATTCATAAGACGGGCCGGTCCTATGGATGCCCGTTGGTCGGCAAATGCCTACTGTTAAACTTTCGAAATTCCACCCAATAATCAAGTTTATTTCTGCCTTATTTCAAAATATCAAATACATGAAATGTGTTTCAACAACACATTTTGAGTTTCAATATTTGTCTGTAACTTATATGGTAAGTTCTGGACACAATAATCACCATTAGAAAATTATGCATTTTTTTTGTAAAACAATAGTTTGCCTATTCCGACCAGCGGGCATCCATGACACCATCTAGTGAGTCATTTGCATTAAAAGCTGTGGTCCACTGCATTTTCAGTTACCCCTGAATTTCTTTGAATTTGAAGAAAAAAAATTATATCGAGTGCCAAATGGGTTAGCTCATTAAATTGAGCCCTATGCAATTCTTTATAGTGATACTTGTGAAAGTTTGAGTAGTATATATATATACTTAACGCAAGTAAAAACGCAACTTTTACAGTTTAACCTTACTCGAGATTTAATGCTATTTTGTCATTCTTATAAAATAAAAGCATAAACCTATAGTCGCGATATTAAGCCAATACTCCTTTGGTGCAGATAAAGCAGTCCAGGGGCCAATTTCATCAATAAAGATCGTACGATATATCTTAAATTGTGCGTACGTTGTTTTCTGAGAAGTGCGTACGTCAGTTTCATCAAAACATCTTAAATTGTTCGTAAGAACAAAAATCTGCGTTTCACTAAAAACGTCGTATTTTTAATTTTGCCTAACTTCAGTCTCCAAATATCATGTGATTGGTCACGTGCGGACTTTATATAGCCGTGTAAAGTGGTTTAACACTGATTGAAAAATACGTCGGTATCTGAAGAAAGTTTTAAAGAAAAAGCACGCGCGGATCCGAATGAAGGCAGGGGGTCCGGACCTCCCTCCCCTTGGAAAATAACAAGTTCTATAGGTTTCCATAGATATGTGCGGCAGTTCGAATATCGAATTACGAATATCGAATTGGTAATTTGATATTCAAAATCGTGCATTAAAAGTAAGTTTTGATATTAAAAACTTGATATTCGGTAACTTTTCAAATGCTAATGAAGGTTTTTGACCCTAATAAGATGAAAAACAGCGGCAGTTCGAATATCGAAATACGAATATCGAATTGGTAATTTGATATTCAAAATCGTGTTTGATATTGAAAACTTGATATGCGGTAATTTTCTGGATGCCAAGGAAGGGTTTTGCGCATAATAGTATGAAAAACAGTTACAGTCCGAATAACTAAATTGAATCTCGTAAATTGAATATCGAACTAACTTCTCAATTTGAATCTCGAATATCAAATATCGAACTAACTTCTCAATTTGAATTTCGAATATCGGAATATCAAACTAAATCTCAATTTGAATATCAAATATAGAACTAACTTCTAATTGATTGGTTGCTGTAATGCTCAATTAAAGATCCCTAAAGAGGGACGTACTATTATCATTTGAACATAAAATAGATAGATCATATTGTATTCATAACAGAAATGGTACATGTAATGTTTCATTAAACTGTGCCCCGAAAAGTACTCGTTTTCACACTTTACGTATGTTTACCCATACAGCCCAATTTTAACCTATTAGCCGACCTCATAACCACTTTTGGGGTGTTGTTTTTCGTGGTGTTTTTTTTATTCAAATTTCTAGCGAACAACAGCGGAGAACCTGATCCGACGCCACATTGGTTAGGTGGCGTCTGATCTGGATCAGCACTGTTTGCCAATGTCCCACAAAATGGAAGCAATGTGTATATGGTTTAACATCACACCCCCGGCGCTTGAGATAACAAGTCGATATTTTCGAAAACGTAAAATCTCTAGAATGCAACTTGTAATACGGTTTGAACTGAGAATGTGCTAACCCGGATGTATGTCCCTTCATGGAGAATGTAAAGTTCTACTGAAAACTCTTGTGAACAGCTCCCACATATACATACTCATACAAAGACATACGTTTTGAAACTTTATCGAATGTAGAACGTATGGTTGTTTGACGAAAGCATCCTCGAGCTCATCAGTGTCGTCCCTGACAGTCATGCAAATGGACGATGACCTACCCGTACATTTGAATGTGTTCATTAGTATGTTTAAACAATGGTGACATGTGAAAAAATTAAAAAAAATATCCTGTTGGTCCTTCCCTTAGACGTGATGGTTGTGCATAAATTCAGCTACTGACGGAGGTCATAGGCTCTATGTGACAGTATACAGCGTGGTAGGGGAAGGGGTGGGAGAGGTTACTTGGAGAAATAAATAACTCATAAGCACCAAGGAAAGGGGGTCTTATTTTCTCATTTAAATGTAAAGGGTGGTCTTGATTGTAGTACTTTCGAGGTATTTAAACCTTTGTCGATTTTCTGCTCTTCACCCTCTATAATCGTGTGAAATGCAACAGCCTTGGTAGATAAGTAGTTGGTTTGAAATATTTAAGACAAAGATGTCAACTGCGACACCTAAATATTTGTCTTAAATATACGACAAAAAGTAAGAAGTTCGCAAAGTTCAATAGTTTGATGAAACCCGATTTTTAACGTACGAACTTCGTACGATGTTTTTAAGACAAAAACACGTCGTAAACTCGTTGATGAAATTGGCCCCTGATTAGCCAGGCTGTATTTTTGATAAAGGGACACAACCCAAACTTCGACACAAACTGCAAAACCACCTTATTAATCTGGATATCAGATCTTTATTATGAATGGCTCTTTTGGATTCAAACTTTCGGAATATTTCAACATTGCTATACTTTCTATACACACGCAAAATATTTTTTTTTGTCTTGAAGTTTTGACCTTCAAAATGGTCATCAAAGTTTCAGCATGAAAACCGGAAGTTAACGAAAATGCGACACTTTCGACGGTAAATATTGCTATAAATGATAACCATAGGTCATGACCTTACAACTTACGTATGTCAATTTTTAAATGATTCAGTTTAATTGAAGCTTTAGTGATTTCTCAATTTTTGGGGAAATTTCACGAAATATGAAATTTAAAACATAAATTTTTGGTCCTTCCAGCAAAGTGAATTTTGTGTTGTAAACCGTTTTTTTTTTGTTTGAGTGAAACGCAGCACTTGGGCGCTGAAATTGAATAAAATTTCAAAATTTAATATGGTTACCAAAAAAAGTGATTAATTTGTCATTTTTCACCAAATTTTTTTTGCAGAAGGGAGCAATTGAGCTCAAGCTTTGGTAAAACGTTCTCCTACGTTAGGGACGCTTGTTAGTACAAAGACAAAGTGTATCAAGCTGTTATTTAAAGAAAAACAACACTTGTACCAGTTGCTTTTTTTAATGGCTTTTAGTATACATTGGCACACGGTCAAGAACATATAATCAACACAACTGAAAGTCTTTCTGAAAGAATTAGCAAAGACAGTTAACAGTTACATACTTATATTTTGTCACTTTTTGTACAGATTTATAATGCATAGTTACTCGTTTAAAATGATCCAGCTCCTTATTTAACTTTGTATTTGCTAATACTGACGTCAACAAAAAAAAAACGTCTCATCTAGAAGTACATGCATATCTATTAAACTGAACTGACTAAACTTATGACATTCTGACATATCAGTCAAGCGCGTCTCCCGAAACACGAAAATTGCTGTAAGAATATTTGAGCTTGAGAAATTGACTTCAATTTGAGACATCGGCCACTGGTTTCGTGTGATTTAAGGAGTTTAGCCCCTTTTGCTTAGTTTCCAGACACAATCCGTTGACAAGAACGAATTGTTTTACCATTTAAAATCGCCTCTATTTTACAGAAAATGCGTTTAAAATGTTTACGAAAAGGTTTGTATGCTTCTGCTGAACAAAACAACTTACCCCACCCACTTTTTCGCCATGCATTTGAGTAAAAATTAAACCTCGTTGTTTCGCAAAGCGGTTGGACAGTATTGTTACAATCATTTGCAAAAGTCTATAGTCTTTAACAAGCTATAATTGCAGAGGAAAAGCAATCTGCTTCGTGTACCAGATGGCCGTTTTGGATTATATTAACGTAGACCAAAAATTGGCCAGTGAGCGTGACAGTTCATCTTAAATGGCGTAATTTTATGTATGCATATTCTTTAGACATTAACTAACGTGCCCCTTATTATTTTAACCGTTACTTAAGCTAAGACGAATGTTTGCAATCATTACGTTGTGTCTTTAATATGACGTCATACTTGAATAAAGTTATTGCTCGCAAGCATGACTGTTTGAAAAAATGAACCAAACTTTGATCCTTGTCTAGCAAAACATAAACGGCACAAACTGAGTGCAAATACAATTTAGAAAAATAATGCCATCATGTGTACGTTGAACCTGTATTACGTTATCAGAATAACGCGCGTCGCCTGCATATCAAATTAAAGTCATTTTTAAACCTCGCCCAACTTCTACATGAAAAAGCAATACACGGCTTTTCTTTTTTGTATACAA
Source organism: Loripinus fragilis (assembly GCA_964019695.1). Taxonomy (NCBI): domain Eukaryota; kingdom Metazoa; phylum Mollusca; class Bivalvia; order Lucinida; family Lucinidae; genus Loripinus; species Loripinus fragilis. The sequence continues at coordinate 123,583,233 of OZ026516.1, forward strand.
TCTCCTAAGAAAACGGTGATAATGATACTGATAAGGCGCTTTTCGTTGACGTCGGTATAGAACAGACATAAGGAAGGGGTTTCGGCTCCAGATACAAAACGATCATAAGCAAACATACTTGTATTCCGGATGCCTTGTCATAATTTGGCTGTATCTATCAGATAGCTGCACTCGCGCATACAATGGTCGACCATATTTTCTTAAGAACGATGTTTTATGTCTTGTATCAATCAAGCTAGCAGAAATTTGTATAACAGACGTACTGTAATGCCAACCAAAAGTGACAGTGACGTATATTTTGTTTACAATTGCTAAGTTCAACACTTTCGTGTACACTTCACTTGAGCTAACGTGAATCGAAAGATCGCTTGTGTATTAATCCTATCCTGCGGATAGGATTAATAAACAAGTGATCTGTCGATTCTAAGCCCCTAATAATTTGTAAAGAAAACATGGCGTCACTGTCACTCTTGGCTGGCACGACAGTACAAGGTGACAACAGTTTCCGTTGTCTTTTAGAAGTATCAAGCCCTCTAAGGCTAAAATTAAGGGTGAACAATTCTAAAGAGATAAAAATCTAGTCGCTTTTCCATGAACATGCATGTCGCACTTTGGTGCAGTCTGTCTTCAAATGGATTGTCAAAGATTCGATTCATTAAGGGAAACCGAGTGGCTCAGTTGGTAGCGTGTTAGACTGGGGATCGATGGGTCGCTGTGTAATGTTTCCTTGAGCAAGATATTTCATCCCATGCCTAGTACTGGTTCAAGTCACGAAGACGGGAAATTGTCCCGACACGACTGAAAAGTAGTTGACTGGGACATAAAGCACCAGAACAAACAAAACCCTTTGTAGTCTGATGGATTTTCTACATATTGACACAATAAGTATCAGCCGCCTAACGTGTACTTTTAGGGTTCGCAAATGAAAAATTTTAACTGCTGATATAAATATGCCAACTAACAAGAATATGATAAATTTCGTGTTAAAATAAGCTGAGCCCGAAGAGTTTTATAACCTCATGACCAGTTCTTTGTGATTAGAAAATTGGAAAATATAAATACATGGAGAGGATATTTAAATTTTTGGAATGAATATGCCATTTATTTTATCCAGTGAAGCGAAAAATACATATTTCATGAGTGGCAAAGCCACTTTTTCATTCTAAAATTTTGAACTTTTCTTTATATTATATATATAATTTTAAGCGTAACAGATTTTTGCACTAAATGAGGCGCACATGTTCGCATATTACGTCATAATGACGTTGCATAATGTGCAATGACAGCCAAAACTGAAACCATATGTAGAAAAGTGAAAAATTTCAGCAAGTCCTGACAATTTAATTACCAAAATGTTCCTTGCGAGCTAAGAATACCCATACTTTGTTTTTGTCCACTAATAAGAAAGTTACTGGCGTTTGAAATTCTGAAGTGGGCTCAAGGAAGTCAATGGAGAAAGCAGAGGAAATCCTATTTCACCCTTGAAATACTACTTATACACTCAAAACAAAATTTCTAATTGGTCACTTTTTAAACTCCTATTTCTGACCAAGCGCTATTAACACTGAAATTAATTTTTGCCCAAATATGTGCAGTTTAAATGACAAACGTTTAGTGGTCTTTCAGAAAAGTTGTCTTTCAATCCACGTTTTTCTTGTTAAAAATGCAAAAATATGTTTTTGAAGAAAAATAGTTTTGAGTAAAGTTTATATTAAATTAACGTGCAGTTGGTAATAAACTGGTCTAGCCGACTTCAAAAAACACCAAACACTTAAAATTTTGACCAACGCATTTTTTAAAATATCACATTTTTCGACATTTTTTGAAATTCATTAGTAGCTCGTGCTAAATTCGTTGTATGTATTTTATTTAATCTGAACAAGTTAGCCCAAACAGAATAGAACTTGATTCGTCCATTTTGTGATGACAAACATTTCACTGCTGCTGCGCACTTTTGGTTTGAATGTAAAATTTAAAAAGTACATTTAACGGTACTTTGCACTATTTTGTTCAAATTCGAAACTAGAACAGTGAATAATCGCTAAAATTTCGATGCCGTTTCGCAGATAATAAGGCGTACAGAACAGTGCGAACTCCCTATGTAAATTGCATGCTTAAAACTAAATTTCTAAGGTTCAGCTGCTGGTAGTGTCTGTCTTCATGTTATTACGTAACAGAAAAGAGGAGTCTGATTGAAGCAAATCAATTGAAGCGTGTTCGACTTTAATCACAGCAGTCAGAAACATCTTCAAACAAACAAAAATTCAAATGGATAGCGTCTCTGTGGAATATTTAATATTATAGAAAAAATGTGACTTTTTAAATTAAATGACCTGCAGAGTCTTGGCAAAGCCTTGGTTGATTTATAGAAGCATGAAGTTTGCATAACCGAATCTTATTTTCAAAACTAGCTTAAAAATGAAAGATGACCAATTAGAAATTTTGCTCAGTGTATTTCCACTGCAGCGAAATACAACTTTTTATATTTTCACGGCTTTGAAATACAGCTTTTTTTAAAATATTGATTATATTAAATCAATATTTATCTGTATTTCATTACTTTGTATATAATTTTTATAACTGATAAAAAAACTTGTTTTAGATAGTAAAAAATGAAATCGAACGAACCATAACATATTTCATTTTTTCAGTGTGTCTACCGGATGGCACGGTACAAGTAACCAATCCAAACGTTGGTGTCTACAGTCACGTGTTTGCTGTCCAGGATGAAGGGGTCTCTGCAGCTGTGAAATGTACAGTTTCTACAAGTGGTGCACAAAGTAATATTACTGGATGTTCTCAGGTAAGCTTTCAGTACTTCGGTACATGTAGTCCAAGCGTTAGCAAACATTGGCAATGACCCTTTATTATATATTATTTTATTCCCATTTTCCAGTTAATAGAATCAATGGCTACTAAACACTAACATCAACAAAAACGTCTCTCTCATAATCACTGTTAACTTAGTAATGGTATACATATTGATCAACCACGTACTGGTTTTAATGATGAGGTTGTGCGAGTTTAGAAGCGGACTTCGATTTGATATCGGGTGTCTTGTTACTCGGATCTCAAACGGGTCAAACATACACATGGCGGCATTCTTCATCAATCGCTTATGATTTAAATTTTAAAACTAGCACTCAGTTTGCACGTTGTTGATGTCTTGCAAACCATGTTCAAATTTTGGATCAAGTTTCAGTCGGGTTACGAGTATTAAGGAAAAAATAAAACTAGTCAACAATTCTATTTTAACTAAACGGAGAAATGATAAGGGGTCACATCGGTTAATATAACAAGAATCAGATCAGTTAATATACCAAGATTACTGGCCGTTAGTAAAGTGTGCTTAAAAGAAAAATAATTCTTATTTATCAAGCAAAACATATGAGAGGAGACGGTTCCAGACGCAACGTCATGATTTGGTGATAACCATATAGCATCGTACACCTGATAGCATTTAGTGAAGAGAGTAAATTACAACACGCTGGCTGATAGTAAACCTCGCATAACAACGTTGAGTACATAATGACAAAATAATCACGTTTTTACGCAGGAAAAGGGATTTCAAAGTTAACTTTATGTAATATGGTAAATAAGATCTAACTTTCGTGCTCCTGTATTATTGAATTTATCAAACTCGTTGCGAAAAAGTAATAAAATGCTTGGTAAACCTCACATTTTTGATAAAATGCTTGGTATTCACATTTAATCACTTTTCTCCAATTCATTTATTAAATTCAATAAAAATGAGCACTGAAAGATCCTCTATTTAAAAATGTATTACAACTTTTAAGTCTAATTACAAATTCACCTTATTATCCTTTAATTTCCAGGATAATACCATTGTGGTCTGGTTCTCCAACAGAGCTGGTAGTGTGGACACTTTTGCTGGAACCAGCGCCATTTCTTATGAAGTTCAATGTAATGATCTTCCTTCAGGAGGAGTTGATCGGACAGCTGTCAACAACCTTGCTGCTAAGTATGTATCCATTCACAGTAGATTCAGAAATTTTCGCGAGAATTTTATAGTATTGAAAGACATTAGTGATGTGAAATTCGTGACTAAGGCAGATTTACCTATATCAATAAATAACAGTCATTTTGCCATTTTGTGAGTGTTTTATTTTCACAACTTCACATATGCGAAGTTTTGAGAAAATAAAGTCCCCTCGAACATTTACGGATTTATAGTAGGTCCCACTTTGAAATAGAAAAGTTTACTACTTACTGCTGAATGGTTTAAAAAAAATAGATAAGACCTCTCTTGAAGACCTCAACGCAACAGTTAAATCTGTTTTCTTTCCAGTATGAGAAGTCAGATGTTAATACATGTAACTTTATGATTTGCAAATCTAGGCAATTTTGTATTTTTGTCTGCTGGCTTTGAAAATTTAATAAGTATAACCATTCTTTTGGGAACCCTATCAGAGTAACCGTTTGGCTTCAGATCAGGGCCATTCTATCGCTCCTGATCTGGGTAAGGTAATCAGCAGACAAGTCGCAGCTAGGAAGTATATATACTATGCACAATGAATTTTAGCAATTGTTTTGTATGGGTGAGCCCATCAAGATCTCGAGTTTCATTTGCTATTATGAAGATACAAGCGCCAATCATCTGACAAGAATTTTCATTTAGAAAAATACAGAATTACCAAACGCAGCGACCGTGCTAAACTGAAGTTAAATTTTAACACTAGCGGGTAACGTGGGTATTACTGATCATTAAGGGAACACAAAACCATTTTCAAGCTATTGTTTGGTCACTGAAAACCAAAAAAATAGCATAGCAAATCCTGCAATATTCGGAACTTTCTCGGAGAAATAAAGGACCAAGTTTTCAGAATTTGATGTTTTTATTAATGCTTTTACGTTATCGCAATAAGAGGCTGTTTTAAGTGGGTTTTCTTGAACCGCATTAACAAGTGAAACTGCCTGATGCATTTCAACACATTCAGACAAATACTGTTGAATGAAACGTCTTCATGGCTACAGAGCGCAAGCCGAAAGATAAAATCTAACGTTACAGTTATCTCGCAAATGCGTCGCACCATTTTTCAGTAACATAGGGTTTAATCAATCATAAGATGAGTTACATCGTAAGCCTGTAATATCTTTGTAAACTGATTCTCTGTTGAATTGAAACACCAATTAACATTAGAAGTTTAATCAAAGATGACTACGTTTTGACATCATTGATGACATCTGATTTTTTTCAGCATGAAATTTCTATCACTTCTGCCACATAGCCAATAGTTATTCTAGGCGTATGATGCATGAGGAAGATGAAAGACCACCAAACGAAAAATCGCATCCTTATCAGTTCAGCATTACTTAAAACGGATGTGAATTTTGCTTACTGGCCCCTCCTTCAATTCTTGCTCTCCCCAAATGCCTATTTAAAGGATGGCGTCTGTATATTGGTGGTTAATTTGCCCAAAGTCTTGTTGTCATTGCAATTGAAATTGTTCGTTATTGCCCAATGAATAGCACAAAAAATGACAAACATAAGAAATCGCTAAACGTATTGTGCATAGTATAGTTAACGATTTTCAATTCATTGCAGCATTGAAGTTACCACCCAAGATGTTGTTACTCCGTCTTTTGTTGTTTCATCAGAGTTAAGAACTGTTAGCCAACTAGGTTCATCTGCATCATCAGCAACTGTGGGAGACACTCTCTACTGGACAATAGATATTCCATGTAAGTATTTTCATACTTACTTATTAATATATATATATATAGACAAAACCCGGTCTAGACTATCGCCAAATGTCTAAAAATTCTGGAAACTTGGAATGGCAGTAAAGGGAACAAACTAAATTTTGTTTGGACAGTAAATCCTTGGAATAAATCATGAGATTTGACCATGGATTTTTACTAGGGACCATTTAAAGATCAAAGTATTATAGAAAGTAGATTTATATGATGTATATTTGTGATCTGATATATCATTTCTTAGAAGTAGTCAATTGGCACATCTGTTCTTATAGCTGTCATTGTGATTTTAACATTTACTCTAATCTCCTGAAAATAAACATTTAGAGGCTGCTACCTCGTATGAAAGTTGGGGATAAGCCAGCGCAGTGAAGCATAGAGGCCAACACAGCCAAAAAGACTAAGTGGCCTCTTTAATTATTTCATAGTTTACTTTAAACTGTATCGTCCATAGGTGATCTGAATACAATTAGGAAACAAACAATTATTTTAATATTTATACAAACTTTCTATTGCTTACAATTTCTTTGGATTTTAGGCATATTCGCTTATAATGTTCATTGGACAACCTTTATTTTGCAGCGGAGTATTCTGCCAAGATGGACTGCACAGCCTACTCTGGTTCCTCTATCAGTGGAAGTCCTAACAAGTTCTTGGTGGATGATGGGTTAGATATATTATGAGAATCTCTCAATTAACTAATTTAACACCAAACATAATTTGCATGTTCTTAGACTTTTTCGCAAAGCTGAGTGACTCTGTCATTTTTATAGGGTCCAGGGGATTTGATAACTTATCATTTTTCGGATGTAGCATTTCTCTAATGTGTCCAGTTATAGCTTGTAGACCTAAATTTCGGTACATTGCCTGTTTATTTCCTTGAATTTTGTAATATTCCTGCATCTCTAGTCCTTCATAACAATATAGACAAGAAATCCAAAATATAAGTAAGACCAATCTTTTTAGAACACGTGCCATACATTTCCATCGCATAAAATGGACAATTTCTGACTATTCGTGGAGCATGGCTTTGGTCTTCAACAAGAAAATCAAAACTCTTCTTGGAAGCCATCAAAAAAGCCTTGTAGATAATTATGCAACGAAACTTTGTAAATCTTGTCTGGTTTGCAGTTTTAATAACTGCATAATCCGGGACAATGCTTTGCCCCTATCCCCACTTTGGTGGCTTTGTATTGGCTGGTGGTGACTGTTTGTTCTTGTTTGGTGTTGCTCCCATCGTGTTTGGTATTTTTGTGTTGGCCTGTTTTGTAGTGTGGTTCTAGGTGTCCTTTCTGGTGTAGCACGTATCTTGCTGTGAAAGAGGGAACTTGTTGCTTTATTTTATGTTCTGGTAATTTTGTTCTGTCTTTTCCTCATTGACGTGGGTTGATCTGCAATCTGTGATTCTGGCATTTATTGGTCACTCATTTACTTAGACGATAATTGTATTCAAAATTTTAGTTTTGGAAGGTATATCGTCAGATATACGGTCAGAAATTGTTTTATAGCGATGCGTGAGCTGACCCGTAAAACAATTTCCAAACGTTTATCCGACGATATATACCACCCCAAATTAAAATTTTGAATTGTTTTCCCTATTTTAATGCACTTCTGCAGTTTCGTCTGAAATTGGAACGCTACAAGCCGCATAAGGCCGCATGTCATCCAACAAAATGTGACGTAATTAATGAAGTCAAACACTTTTCGACAGTATACAATCCAAGGATATACTTGTAGCAAATTTGACGTTAACCAATCATATGTCCTGATGCAAAAGCAAGTGCATTAGATTTTTTTTATGGAATTAAAAGCCAATTTCCAACTCCACACAGTTTGATATGGCTTGGATGTCCATCCTTTTTCCACATGATTACTTGGCAATGAAGTTATAGCAACCGACGCATTTCTTTAAGTTTTGCCAATATATTAAATATGGACTGCTTTTAAATTTGTTGTAATAAAAACTTTGAGTACGTTTATACACACTTTTGTTTCCCTTCATACATGATCCACCCAAGATTTTGTATCATATTCAGACATTTAAAACAAGTTCTTGTTTCAGAACGTACACTGCATTAGTGCATATACTATCAATTAGTATTTTAAATTTCAGTTGTGAACAAGACAGCAACTTAATGGGCAGTAACTTTGAAAATGAAGAGTCTGGTATCCCCAGTATTAAACGTTACTGGGCTGTTCTCTACGTCTTCAAGTTCTACAACAGTAATGATATTTTCTTCTCATGTACAGTTACTGTGTGTCCAAGTGGCTCATCAAGCTGTGATATTGTAAGTATGCACCTGTTCTCATTATTCTAATATTATAAGAATATACCATAAGTGAGGATAGGATAGAATCACTAGGCTTGTCGACTCATGTGAGGGACGTATTTTCTATCATGAACTCGCACCAATAACTGATTCTTTGTCTTGTTCATCATTAAATACCACATTTTTGTATTGATAAAAATGCTCACAAGTTCCGAATTGTGATATAACATGATGATCGCACCTTAACATACCAATCGCGTTACTTGTCTTCTGTCGTGCCACTGCTTTTTAATCTTTCCTACGAGTTGGTACCAGGTATGTGAGATTACAACAATCTACCATGAGTGTCCATGTAGGATAGAGATATCTCGCCTCAGGGGTCGGAATTTTCACCAGGGACGAGAATGCCAAGTCCCTGGTTAAATTCCGACCCTGAGGGTTAGATTCTCTATCCTATATTGACAGGCTTATAATGGATTATTTTTCTCCCTCTTTTCCGAGATTTTTTGTTGAAACATAAAAAATCCAAAAATGTGAATTTCAAGTTTTTACTAGTTGATTTACATTATTTTGGAGTTCACGAGTGTTTAAATAGGGTATTGCAATGGGTGCAAACATAGTTTGGACCTTGTTATTGACTAGAAAGTGATTGGGTCATTAGTTAAGTGGTAAAATGCAAAATAAAATCCTGCTAGTCAATCTGTGCCATTAGCCTCATATTGCCATTATTATCACTTAGTGCACGTTATGTGACGTCATTAAATTTATACGACGTCAGTAAGTGACGCTTAACCTTGCTTAGTGCCTTTGAGTTACTTGGGCGCAATATACTAGTCCTTTGAAAACCCTTTCTTTGGAAAAAAATAATTTACTCTGGCCATGTAAGAAAGCAGTCACGTGGTCAAGTAAGATATAAATTTATTACATAAGCTGACAGCCTAACGTGGGCAAAGGTGGGAAAACCCATCAAATGTGTAAAAAGAGCAATAACCCCGAGCGGGGAAAAAGAATCCATTACTCAATTGAGTGTTGGATAGAAAAAATCTGACAAACGACCACCCATTGGCATCAAAAGTAAGCTTACCAAAATCATTGCAATTTATTCTTCATTCCCTCTATTCATTGTCTTATATTTCCTATGCTGTTAGACAGCTACTTTTAAGACTTTCAAACTGGGCCAGTTCCACAAGCTTGGCCAATCTCATAAGCTGGACAAATCCCACAACTTGGCTAAACTACGATGTATGTTCCAACAAACCGGGCCGTTTTGTAAAGGGTTTAGTTAAAGAGACAAGAGAAGGCAACGCAACAAGAATGGCATTTTTATTTGTATAAACCATGTTTAACCACGATTTCAGTAACAGACTACAAATAGACTGTAAACATAGTGTATAGCAAACATTATTAAACTGGCACTCATTAATCTTCGACATCATTCGGTTACGTTGGGCTATACACGCTATTTTAATTGATTAATATATGGAACAAGTATGTATCAGCTAGTGAATCTTACACTGAGCCAGTGGTGTAGTGGTAAAACAGTTACCTAAAATTCGGGACTGTGAGGGTTCGATTCCCTGTGTGGATGTTAAGTTTTTAAGCATCATTTTATATTATTTTTTAAGCTATGATAATGTTTTATGCATTGATATTTGATAACCTGTTATATGCATGTTTTATGTTTTTGTTTTCTGCAAATTTATTCAATACAATAAAAATGGCAATACAGTTACAATGCTTAAATGCCTGTAAGGTTGTGCTGATAGATACTAGCTGTTTCCGTGCTACTACCGTCGTCAGAATCAGTTGGTACTCAGTGCATATGCGCAAATATCTATAACGCCCAACATGGCAAGCTAGAGGCAAAGTTTTTTTTTTTTGTCTGAGCCTTCATCTACGTCTGAGCTGCGCCTGTGTAATAAGTATTAGTATCTCGTGCACCGACTCATATATTGATGTACATGTGCACGCGTGTATATTTCAGGGTTTTATTTTTAACAACATGCCAAGTCATGAGCAAATTACTACCAAAGTGATTATTAAAGAAAGAAATCAATTTTTAAAATAGTATAATAGCATGTCTTAAGATTCAGACAAACCATCTCGACCTTGGCAGCTATATGCTCTGTCCACAGCGCTAATCTGGACAGTGAGGAACATTAGATTACATGAGAAAATGTATCATTCTGAAACCAATACATTTTGTTATGTCTGGAAATCTAAAATTAGAATAACGGATTCATACGAGTTCATACAGCATATGCATACAATAAGTGCCAGTTTAATTTTGTTTACCTATACATGTAAAGATCAACAAAAGGTTTTGAAACATAACTTTATTTAAAATATGCTATACAGTTCTAGAAAAAAGGGTTTCAGGCATATATTTATATTTACTATTAAATATTTGACAAACACAGATGTTCCAGCCCGACTTGCTCATGTTTTGCGTTCTGCATCTACAGTTTTAAGTCGAAAGACCCAAAGACCTAGAGGTCGTGGTACATCTATAGTTTCTCTTATGTACAAAAAACGTTAATGGAATATTCATAAAATCATACACATTTCTTTGCCTAACTCCTAATTTTATCTTAACCCTTCGTAGATTGGAAATCCCTAAACAGGTACTTTTTCAAACTGTGAAGACCCAGATGAAATGCAGCATCGTGCAGCATTTCATCAGCGCCTACAATGTTTGCTAAGACAAAATCGATCTTCAAAGAAAAATGCAATATTCTTTGGAAAGTAACCTGTGGACCCTCAAAATTAACAATAGACCATCAGACTTTAGCATATGTAACTTTATGGAAATTCCTTTTGCTTGAAAATGGTCAACATGACAAATGAACGCCCTTTCCACATTTTCTTTACAGAGTTGCAGCAAGAGAAAGCGAAGTGCTGGTGCTAACCAATTAACAAATACTGATGACAGGGTTTTCTCAACATCCAAAATGTTGCATATTCTACCTGGAGCTAACGGTGCATCAACCACAATAGGTACTGAACTATAGTAAACCCTCAAATTCGAACTCTGAATTTTCAAAATTTTCGCTAATCCGAATTAAATATTGAACACAATGGGTTCGGAGAATATGGCATTTATGAACGATTTCAATAACTATCTATAAAAACACATTTTGTGTGTGGTAAAGAAATGTCTCAAAGAGACAATTTTTTTATGAACACAAAACATGTGTTATAGGAAAAACCCCTGATAATAATCTTTTTTGGGGGTTATATACTTTTTATGTCTACCTCCCTATAATTCGAACAACTGATAATTCGAAATAAAACCAAGAATTTGAGATTCGACTGCATTTACAATTGAAAATGGTCTACACTGTGTATTCATGCAGAAATTATATTAGCCAGTCTAATATGCACCCAAGCATAATGGATATTTAGAAAATATGAATTAACGAAATTGGAGCATTAATTAGAGGTCTTGGTGCATCTATAGTTGCAACATTAACTAGTTTACACTTATCTCATTTTTATTTCGTTTCAGGAAATAAATGGTTTACCATTGGAGCTGGACTTCTGGTCCTCTTTTATAAAAACTGAAATTATTGTAATGACTTGTTAATGGAGTAAAATGCAAACCTTCCACTGTTTCTGTTTAACATTAACTCCGGTTCCCATATACAGGTGTATATATTTCACACCTGATAAAAGTAAGGTGGTGTAAGTTTATCGTCAGACATTGCGTCTGAGAGTGAAATAACACCATGCATTAAAATCGATAAACCACTATTTTAATGCACTTGCTTTTGTAACTATACGTCTGATGGGATAACGTCAAATTTGCGACCGTATATCCTGTGATACACAGTCGTCTGCGATATATTGTCTAAAATTGTTTGACGTAATTAACTTCGTCACATTTCATTGGATGACGTGCGGCCATATGGCTTGTAGCACTTCAATTTGACAGGAAAGTGCATCAGTGCATTAGAATTGGGATACTCGTATTCAAATTTTTCATTTAGAAATCTATTTCGTCAGATACACGGTCGGGAAATCGCGTTTTACGGCTCCGCTCGCGCGTCGCCGTAAAACTATATTAAAAACCGTATATCCTACGATGTATCTCCCAAAATGCAAAATTTTGAATAGTTATCCCCTAAGTGGTTTACAGATTTTTTTAGGAAACGCTATGAAATGACAGTTAACGTCACGCAAATGGCAAAACCCTAAAGTTTTTACACCAAAAATATGATTTCAAAGTAATCTGTCATATGATAGAATCTAACACTTGTGCTCCTGTATTGTTATCCCCACGCTTTTAAAAAAGCAAAGAGGATATGGTAATCACCCGCGTCCGTCTGTCCATCCGTTTGTCAGTTATGCTATCTCCTCCTAAACCGTTGGACAAAATTCAACCAATTTTGGTGTGCGAGTTACTCACATGAGTGGGGCGTGTAACAGCAAATTATTTTTGGCGCCGCTCCCGGGGCCCTGGGGAGGGGTCAAGAGGTCGAATATCATTTAATTTCGATAACAAAGTCAATTTCAAAGATTTTTATATACTGACGGACTTTAAAAACGCAACACTAACTTCCCTTTATATCTTACCAAATAGAGTTGTATGTAAAATTCCTTTGCTTCGATGATGTCAACCTAAGTTGGTTTCTTCAGCAAACACTTCAGTTTTAATTGTACAACTAAACTGGACGACGTTATTTGCTCCATATGAATTTAGCCATTTAAACATTGCTTAAGTAGAGGAGATTTTAAGGTATTGAATGAAAGGGTATACCCGGATAAACGTCATATACGCAAATAAGCTGTATCGCAGACCTGCCAATCAAAATGAGTGATTTCTTGATGACTAACAAAGTCCATGATACAAATTTGATTCTCAGGTTTCTGGAATTAAAGAAGTAGGGAATCTTTCACTCATAACTTTTGGTCACATGAAACAGTTGACCCTATCTCAAAAAGTTTACATTTTAATGCGTTAAGTTAATCTTAGTTGGACAAATTTTGCATGTTTTACTTACAAATGAATGCTCTTTAACATGCAATCAAAATTACTGTTCTGCCTTCTTTTTCGAGACATAAATTAAAGCTGTTATCCAAGTGTTGCGTTTTTAAAGTCCGTCAGTATATGAAACTTTGTGTTTGTTCTCACAAATGAAAGATACAAAACCTATCAGACGGGGTTTTAATTCTGTTGCCTTGGTCATGCCCCAGGGGTCGGACTTTGGGGCTCTGGGGGTGCCGAGGGGTTCCAAAAAATCTTTTTCAAACATTGTCATGTGGCATATCAAATCGACGTGAATGACAAGCAGAACAGAATGCAAGTAAAATTTTCAACCTAGGGTTAAACTGGTGACCACTACTGCATAAACTCCCATTAAAATCCCATTAATGGCCCCCATTAAAATTTCCCATTAAAAATGGTCCTATTAATGGTCAATTTTAATGGTAAAATGCACTTTCAAAACTGAAAATCTGTCAAAATACCATTAACTCAAACCATTAATTGAAAAAAATAATGAGCATCATTTAAGCATTATTTTTAGTGTGTGAAAATTAATGGCCATTAAAACCTCCCATTAAAATTGTTGCTGGTTAATTTTAATGCCCATTAATGTGGTCTCTTTTTCATGGCCATGAAAATTTTGGCCATTATAAGAACCATTATTAATGGCTTTTTATTTTTAATGGCCATTATAACAGAAAATGTAACTACAAATTTATGGGCATTAATTACCCATTAGTATATTGGATAAAAAATAATGGGCATCATTCTTTTAAATCAACAGCATATTAATGGGCATTAAATGCATAATTTAATGGCCATTAGATAAGCATGACAAATTTCTAATAAAAATATGTTAATGGTCATTAATTTTCTCTTATGCCCACTGCAATGTTTTCAAGATTCTATTTCTTGTGCTGCTTCCTGTTTCTCATTTAGAAGCAGGAAAGACAAGCAAGAATCTTGCTGGACTTTGGTTTAAGTCCCCTGTCATCTTAAGAGATAAACAGGCCAATTAACAAGTTAATGTTACCTTTTTATTTCTGAATCCTTCTATATATTGATGAAAATATAATTACCATTGGTGAATGCAACACATATACATTTTGATAAATTTAGGGCACAACCTTGCTGTATGTTAATAATAGAGATCAGAAATTCTGATAAATTAATAAATATAATATTTCAGAAAAAATATAAGTCTTAAATCATTTTTATATATCATATTAATCTTTTGTGAAAAAATAAGATTTTTCAAGGGGAGCTACTCTAATTTGCAACTCTTGTTTAAGTGATCTTAATGGCCATTAAATGTGTTTATTAGAATTATTGCATGTTTTGATCATTTTTCTCAGTCAGAAAGTAAAAATAAAGTTTGGTATTTTCACGATTTTAGAGACATCTTTAAACATTAAATTGTGTTCTTCTCATTATAATTGTCAAATTCTATCCCATTGTTACATATAGCATTTACCTGTTGGTATGTTGATTTTTTTGAAAACTTAATTCATCTGGATATTCGGTTTTGTGACATAAAAACATAGTTTGAAACGTTATGAAATTTGTTAAAAGGGATGATAATGATACAGCATATATCCAATAAGTAAAGTCTAAGACATGATCAAATGGCTTTACACATTAGGCACACCAACAGTCTTAATGAAGCCTCATCAAGAGCGTTTAGAATAAAGTCTTTTTTTCTTTCTGATTCTATTGAGAAATGTTGCATTCTTTTACATGGAAATGAATTTTGAGTATAAATGTATATTGGCCAAGTTGAATCCTTCTTAGGACACAGTCACATATTAAGAAAACCATATTAATTCAAAACTAATGGCCATTAATAAATAGTTTGGATAAATAATTGGCATGAAATTAGATTAGATCCATTAGATGCAACTTTAATGGCCATTAAATCCTGCTCAAAACTCATTTAGGCTAAATAATGGCTTTGGATTTTGTATTTTCTTCAAAAATACACTAACTCTTTTTATTACTTCTCTTCTTTGTTCAGACTTATAGGCATGGTGGTCGAAGCCTGCTAACCAAGTAGTGCTTAAATTTATGAGACGCCTGACTGAAAATTTCAATCGCCATACTACTCGCACCTCGCGGGTTCCCGCTTCCATGGTGATTGTGCTTGTACTCAGAAGCAGTAATACACATGTTGTTGATGGACAAGCAGGGTTTGGTAGCATACATAACTTAGAATTATAGAACTGTTTGGAATGTTAAATTATGCACAAAATTTCTACAAATGCAAGATCCATAGAATACATGTTTGTGCTACAAGTTTAAAATTGATTACCAATTGATTACCAGTGTACCTCATTAAAACTCCCCTCACTGTATCACGGATTTCATTATTTCAATAAAGCATGGTCATGGCTCCCAAATGCATATTTTCCTATATCCTATGAATTCTTGCAGTTGCTAAATCCTGTTTCCAGGCTCTAGCTATGCTTGGTAGGAGAGCAGATTGGTTTGTGTCTGAAAAGGTAACAAAGGCCCACAATCTCCTTGATAAGCTTTAAAATTTCCTGGATAAATGCTGGAGAAATTTCTCCAGCATTTCTCCAGGATATGTTATGATTTTCGATGCAATTAATAGAGTTTGCCTTTAAAACTCATTTTCCTACAGCATTTCTCGAGGTAATTTTCTTTGTCTTCCTGAAATTTCAGTTTAATAACACAGGCAATTTCTTCATGAAACAAGAAATGTGGCGATTTTAATTTACAAGCACTGAATGGTGGAGCTCTTCATTACACAAACATACCTATGGATGCAATGTGCAGCAAGTTTTGAAGGCTGTAAAATGATAATGTTAAAAACTAACCTTTACATGAGTGTACAAATAATGGACAATATCAAATACTCTGATCTTTTTATTGATGGCCATTATTAAAAAAATAATGGGTTAAGATGTTCAGTCCCAAAAATTAATGGCCATGAAAATATTGATCTTCCAACTTCAGTAATTTAAAATTCATGAACACATCTTTCATGGCCATTATTAGACATGTAATGGAGTTTTCATGGCAATTAGTTTTTGTAATGGCCATTAATACTGCAAATTCATGGGCATTAAATCACCATAAAACGGAAAATAATGGTCCATTAAATTTTAATGGTCATCATTTCATACCAAGGGTAAAAATTAATGGTATTTTAATGATCATACTTGCTCTTGAATTAAATTAATGGCCATCACCACTTAAATAATGGCACATTGTTTCGTATAAATATTGGTTCCCGATATTTCACTGCTTTCTAATGCTAATGCATTGCATATTTATATATTTAATGGCCATTAAAATATCAAACATGCAAATTTACTACTTTTTAATGCCATCAATAGACACGAAAGGTTTTAATGGTCATTACTTTTTGTAATGGCCATTACAGAATGCAAATTCATGGGCATTAAAACATCACAAAACGAAAATTAATGGACCATTATTTCTTTTAATGGTCATTAATAATACAGAAGGTGTAAATTAATCAAAAATTAATGATTTTACTTGCTCTTTAATGGCCGTTACCGCTGAATTAATGGCCATTATAATGAATATTAATGACCGAACACACAAAACCATTAATTTTAAGAAACGAAAGGTAATGGATGATTTTAACAGGAATTTGATTATTAATGGCATTTTTATGGACTTTTAACGGAATTTAATAGGTTTTATGTGCAGTAGTGGACCTTGGTGAGGTCAAAGGTAAAATATCATTAATTTTCGGTTAACATGTCCATTTCAAAGATTTTTATACCAAACTTTGTGTGTTGTACAAACGAAAGATACAAAACATATCAGACGGGATTTTCATTCTGTCACCTTGCTCATGCCCCAGGGTGGGACTTTAGGGCGCTTTGGGTGCTCAGGGGGTCCAAAAAAGTGTTTCAAGCATGGTCATGTGGCATATCAAATCGACGGGGATGACGAGCAGAACAGAATGCAAGTAAAATTTTCATCCTAGGGTCAAATTGGTCACCTTGGGGTGAGGTCAAATATCATTAAATTTCGGCTACCATGTCAATTTCATTTTTATACCAAACTTTGCATGTGTTCTCGCAAATAAAAGATAGAAAACATGTTGAACAGAATTTTCAGTTCGTTGCCAAGATCATCCGCCAGGGTGGGACTTTGGGGTGCTGGGGGTCAAAAACTTTAGCGTGGGGATTTGCGATTGCACCCCATCGACTGTGCGTTCCAGTTGAATTTATTAAACACATTGCGAAAAGGAGATAAAATGCTTGGCAAGCCTTGCATTTAAAATCGTTTCCTCAACTGGTTTAAAATTCATTAAACATGAGCACTCATGTAAGATCCCCTATATAATGACACAATTTAGATACTATTTGGAAGAAATTGTATTTTGATTTAACATCTACTCTTATTATATACACAGCGTCTAAAGTAAAGCACCGCTAACTACGTGATTGCATGTTTCAGAGCAAAGTTAAGTCGTGTAAATCAGGCTAAATTAGGGGTCTTTCATGCAAACCAAATATCTTTGAGTCTTGGTCAACATCTGAATTAAGGGTGAGGTTTACGCCGTTAAACCAGTTTAAGCCCTCCAGTAAAATATTTTACTGACCGTTCTAAGGCGATACTTTTGTGGATCTAAATATGTTTTTTTTCTGTCTTCTGTTTGCTATGTCTTTGTGCGCGTCTGTTTATATGTACTTTGTAGTCACCTGCTGGGAAAGGGCTGACCTCTTGGCTCTAGTTTTTGGTGTCTAACTGAGATTGTCACTTTCCCATTGGTATCCTGGGTCAGGTGTGGTACTTGATTGTATAGATTCCTGATCTTTGCACCCTTACTTTAAAAGATAAATATATCAAATAAGTATACAATAGCGAAATAACCATGCTATCTTGCCAAAGTATGTGATGGTGAGTTCAACGAACACATAGGGTCCACTTCATTTCATCGCAACTTCGTGTTCTTGAATAAATGTTCAATATTTTGTAAAGAAGGAACAAAATTTGTTTCAAGTGAAGATTTCAGGGCAATAGGAAGAAGTTTAGATAAGTTGCGAAAACTCATGATTTTGTAGCAAAATTCGAATATAAATCAATCTATTCAAATATTTATGCAGAATTTCATAAAAAATAAAGATTTTAAATAAAATTTCTACATGCTAGATTTAAAATTGTTTCAAAAAATGTAGGTGGTGCTTAACTTGATGCCGTGTGTAGGATTAAATTTTATTTCTGGATTTTATCGATATGTATGTAAACTACAGCGAATCACTCCCAAAGTGAGTAAAGCCCAAATGGCATTATGTAAAGTTTGTGAGGGATTCGCTGGAGTGTACATATCGATAAAATTCACAAGAATTCATTCATTATAATTCAAACTTTGGAATAAACACTACATTATAAAGGGTTGTTGACAATACCTTAAATTTTAAAGCCCACCGAAGGAAAAGAGTTCCTTACCGAAGGAAAAGAGTTCCTAATCGTTGTCCATGAGATGGGGCAACCAAATTCGGTCAGTTCAAAACTTGGGTTTGCTAAATGATTAAAATAACCTTCTAGGAAACCAAACATGTAGGTATGAGCTCAAAAACAACCCCCATTTATTTTAAACTGGTTTTCTTTTGGCAGATACCGCTTGTTGTGCTCTAAGAACACTTCGATTAAGGTCCTACCACGGATCAACGGGTTTTAAAACACTTGCCTTCAAAAATCTTCATATGACTTAATGTCAATTTGAAAAGTTTGTTTATTACGGTTGGTTTACACTGTAAAACTGCGTTAACATGTCTTTGTTGATGAAACATAACCATTGTTTTGACGCTTCCCTTCATTGACATGGTTGTTTGCTAAATAAAGTCCCATTAACTCTCGTCCTCGTCATTCAGTTCATTTCTAAGAGTACCCACGTTGCTTTATTGAGGCACCACAGTACGGTGTGAAGATTTTCAAAGCTTACACTTTCATATTTAAACTTGTAAAGGCCGGCATTGGTATCTTGGGTCAGGTGTGGTACTTGATTGTATCGATTCCTGATCTATGCACCCTTACTTACCTTTATGTACAGTTTGTTATTATTTGCACGATCTCAAGGCAGATTTCCATTATTCTTACGCATGGGTGTTTATCAAAGTGTATAAACGGATTCCATTTTGCTTTGGTCCAATCAATCGCCCCCCCCCCCCCCAAAAAAAAAAAAAAAAAAAAAAAACGGATAAAAACAGAGTTGGAATTATTGTACACTTGCAAATCTTAAGTTTCATTTCCCCATTTATTTACATTTACTGAACCGATAAGTCAGGGCAATTGAAAGGATTCTGATAGTACATTAGAGTACCACACTTCTGGTGAAACTTTTGAACTGTGCAACAGATATTATCATGCCCTGGTCCATTCTCCTCCTCAAGGATATACCGAACAGCATTGCATAACTTTTAGATCGCATCAATTGATTACCATTTACTTTTAGAATAGATTCATCCGTGAGCAAACGATTCTTGCAGCATAACTTAAAAAAGAGTTGTGATGACCAGGACCTGCCACGATCACCAAGTAAACCCTTCATTAAGCTACCATTTGTCTTTGAATCCTTTTTGTCTATTTTTGAGTGGTCGCTTAAGACTAAAGATAAACCAAAAGCATTGAAGCGTGACTCTATTTACAATATTGATATGTTGTTCTAGAAAAAAGAATTTCAGGCATTTATTTACATTTATAAAAGCTTTGACATACACAGATGTTCCAGCCCGACTGGCTCATTTTACGCATTCTGCATCAATCTTTTGAAATAGAAAGACCTAAAGGTCATTGATCAGACAGAGGTTGTGGTACATCTATAGTTCTACTGTTTCACAGACCAACACGGGCACCATAATGAAGAGACCAAGAGAAGACTGACAGCCTGTTGGCAGCAAGAATGCAACGAGTAAAGCAATTGGGTTTCTTTTCCTTTTGCTGGCAAAAACAGGCAGTGGCTTTTAGCTAGGAGGCTAAGAGCCAAATTTTGGCCTGATTGTGCTATTCCGGATACAAGCATGAGATTTGGCACAGTTGTAGACAATGACTGACTAAGCAGAATAGGATATAGAACCTCATTCGGAAATGTCCACTGCGCATGCGCAAAGCATTTTCTGATTTTAGGCTGTTATCATAGAGCTTTCATACAGTTTGACTTTAAAGAAGGGGTCATGTTGGCTGTAGAATAATAAAATGTGGCAGAACTGATGTTTATTGTTTGTAGTTTAGTCCTCTTCATTCTTTAATTGCTGCGCATGCGCATAAAATTTGACTTTTTACAAAGATGGTATTCTGTTTCTCTTTTATAGTAAACTGCGCAAACCCTGATGCCCCTATCAAAGGACCAAAGCATGTCTTCAATATACATGGTATAGGGACTTACAGACCTGTTTAGATCCACATGCGCAGTGGGTTTCTTATAACCGGATGTTGTTTAGACGATCTATTTACAAGTATAAGCTTTCATAAAAAAGCTCTGTCTACGCTAAACATATATAAAATTGTTATTAGACATAAAAGTCAAGTTTTAAGAAAAGAGGATAGTAGGCCTGTGGCAGTCAGACAGACATGCAAACAGTTTTTTGCTCATGCTCAAAAGCCTTGGAACACTGGACAGACACGTTCACCACCTGAGCTACCAGGGTGGTCCAAAGTCACCACCACATATTTTCTTAGTGTTGACCAATTTAGATCGCTTTGACTTGGGGACGTCTCTGAAAAAGTTATATTTTAAGCCAAGGCAGTTTTGTAGCTTATATAGGTCACTGGGCAAGGGCAATATACCTTTTTGATAGACAGACAGATTCACAGACAGACAGACAAACAGGTAGGCAGACATATATTCTGCCGTGCTTGAACTCACAGACCTCATATCACTGTCTGCCGATGGACTGTCTCCAAACTGTCAGTGTACTGTTTATGTATATTTCAAGTGTTTCACTTTCCTGAAACGAACCATACCAAACATTAGTTAGTCTACGTGTGAGTATGATAATGTTACATTTTTTGTAGGGGGATGCTTGATATGCCTCATATTTTTGGTTGTGAAGCTACTAACTAGCTTCGAAGCATTTGGTCCTCCTGTAAAAGATTTCGCACTTGGACTCAGTGCTGTCATTTTGGATGGAGCCTCTGTTGTTCAGATACTTAAAGGTGTAGCGGTTAGCACTATCCAGTGAGAAGTCTACAAACGAAGTTTTTATAATGATACACAATATCCACTTTTTGTGCAGTTGATCGAGTGGATTTAGTATGCCGCACATGTTAGGAGGAAAATTTATAAGCATCAACAAGGGCAAAACGAGTAGACGACATCCACTAGTCATCAAATAACTGTCGTACCAAAATACTGGCAAGATTTCTTGTGAGATGACAATAAACTATTTCATTATCTTTCCAACTGCTATGTTTCCTGGACATAAGATATGCCAACTAAGAAACCATAACCACAGATTGAGATCAGGTGTTGCATGAAGAGTGCGACAATACTCTAGAGAGAAGCCTGCACTTTAGTGGAGAAGAAGCTTGGTCTAAGTGTGTCCAGCTTGCGATATGCCTTCATTTGCACCTTGTTTGCATGAGGAGGCAGATACAAGAATATTTGCCCCTGCTACGGAAGCAGCTAAAAGGCCTAAGAAGAAGATAAGCAGTTGCGCTGTTGATACTGATGTAGTAGTTCTGGTCATACCTGTGGTCCAACAGTTGTGAGTGGATGAACTGCAGGGTTGGAAAACGGTGGGTAAGCTTTGCAGCTGTAACTGGGTATTTGTAAAAATGAACTCTCTCCCTGAAAAAGCACCTACAGATTACCTCTGCACCGTTGAACGATTCATCACAGTACTGTATGGTAGAACAAGCAAACACCTACATGAACATAGACATGGCTAGATGACATTTGTTTACCAACAAGGTTTGATCGATGAAATGACAGCCCTTACGAAGGTGGCTTTGTACCAGCACAGTTTAGAGGCAGCAAATCAAGGCTCATGTGTTAGGGTCAGTACTAGAACAGGGAAAATGATTACCAAGTCCAGGAAACTGTAATGGATAGATCTAGACATTGGAATGTACAGTCCACTGTGGACCACCATATCATACGCATCACTATCTCCTCTTGACCTTGTGAGATATGACTGTCTTTAAGATTGCAGAAGTAGACAATGCAGCTCTGCAGTGTACGACCCTTTGTGTCTGTGGTGGCAAGTCTGAACACTACATTTCTGTAAATTGATGATTTTTTTTAATATTGTTAATGTTAAATGACTGAAAATCCTTTAAGAAGGCTGTGTCATATCAGCTTACATACAGATTATGGCACATATTGCCAGCTCTCTTGGTTAAATGTCACTTTGAAAATGTATACGTATGTATATAAGATCAACGTGATCTTGTCATCTTGGCCCAGGTGCCAAGTAACCAAAAATAAACGCATAACAATGCATGGACATATGTCCAAAAGACAGTAAAATGTTCTTATTAAATTTATACCATGAGTTACAGTCGAAGTTACATTATGGTATGTAGACATTCAAGAAAATGATGGGTAAACCATGCATGTCCCAACACAACAAGAGAAATACATTCATGTCAAATGCTGCGCTAGAGAATCACTGTACTTGAACAGCATAGCCATCGTGAATTGGCTGCTGTCGACGAGGGCGCAAATTATACCGTTTAAGCGTACCTGGCTGTTAATATTTACTTTTGAACATATGCTGTGCTTATTATTGTCACTTATATATCCAGCTGTGTATCTGCTTAACAAAGATTTATGTGAGTTAAGCGTTAGTCGATACAGCACCTGAGTTATGCCAAAAAAAGGTGATATTTTTCCTTAAAAAATTGATGGAAGGCATTTTTGTTTATGTTCTGGAATATATGCTTACTTTAGCTAGTTTAGATAAAATGCAAAATATTGGTACTTTAATGCGCAAAAGTTCAAAATCTGAGGGCAGGGCATTTTGAAAGTTATTCAAGTGAAACTGGTTAAAGCCCTCTAGTAAAATACTTATACTGACCGTTCCTAGGCGGTACTTCTTTGGTTGATCATTTGTGTTATTTCTGTATTGTGTTTTTCATGCTTTCGCGTCTGCTCATTTCTGCCTTGTGGTCACCTGCTGGGAAAGGGCTGACCTCTTGTCTCTTGTTTGTCATGTTAAATTGTGTGGTTGTTACTTTCCCGTTTGGTATCCTGGGTCAGGTGTGGTACTTGAGTGTATTGATTCCTGATCTTTGCCCCCTTTCTTACTTTCATATTGTATGCATAGTACTACATATATCGGCTGTTCTAGTACAGTGTCCGGTTCATAGTTTGCATACATTGATTATATTTAGACCCTCGACTACTAGTACAATGCCCTTGACTACTTGAATTTAGCGTACAGCTGCAAAATGGTTTGCAACTTCAAAAAAAAAAATAATAAGCAGAAATATGCAAAACATTCTATTAATTCATTTATTTGTATTCTTCATTATGCGATGCTATTAAGTCATAACTGATGACTAAAATAGTGTCTCATTAATCTGTGAACACACTTCATACACATAAAAAAATCCCACTGGCTATCCAGAAATTGGCTGTTACTAAGCTAGTTTTAGAATTTAAAGGCTCCAATTGTCCCAGAATGGACTACAATACTTAAGTGATAATTGCAAATGAAAACATCATCATGAAAATAAAAAGCTGGAAAGAACTAGCTCATAGAATTGATCACAGTAAACCAAAGTAATATAGTGTGTGCCCTCATGACTGCAACCAACCCGCGATGACTGCCCTGTTCTAGTACAGTGGCTCTCTAGCGTAAATGCATTTGCAGTAATAATTATTGGATAAATGATTGTGCAGAAACACATTTATTTCCCAGTCAAAGGATATAAGTATTCCATTTATTCAATGGTTTCTACCGTTTTGACATCATTAAGGGAGATAACCGGAAGTATAAGGTAGTTTGAGCAAGCGTAATTATGGAAACTATTTTAAAATATATTTGTTTATGTCTTTTAGGACGTCTAGTGATATAGTGGGTCGATATTTTACCATGTTAAACGCACATATTGGTCTGTGTAGTCAAGTGAGACCAAATTTTCTATAACGGAAGTGAATTTTGCCTTGCGCATGCGCAGAGGAAATTTGTCGAAGTGGTTCTATATCTAAAAATCATCAGCTCACCAGCCTAAACAAGTGTGGAAAGTTTCATGCTTGTATCCGGAATAGCACAATCTTGGCTCTTAGCCGCCTAGCTATTTGGAGACAGATACATAACCAAAGCCGTTAACTTTGTTTCTCCAGCAATTTCCCCATGTCACGATAAAGATTATGTTACGTCGCCTGAGCCATTGGCTAAAGTTGAGCTTTTGTAATTGTTCGATGTCTATTGTCTTTCCTGCGATGTTGGATTTTATGTTGACACAGCAAAATGAAAAGCTAAAGGATGTCGACTTAATGGTTAGCAGTAAAGCTCCGTTCGGGCAAAATATTTTATTTGTAACGAATCGATAAACGTGCTCTTCTAAATGAGGAGGTAGGTGTGAGCTTACCTCGAAAAACTGAATTACCCGCAACAACGCACATTCCCAAAATGCACGGCAATCACATACTAAGACTACCCACAGCGAAAACTCAGATGTCCAGTCTGGTCATAGTTTTAGCTGTACACATGAAGGAATCTCTTGACATTTATTTGAGCCACGACATGATATTTCTAACAATGTGCTTTTTGTCAAGTGCAGACTCAGACGAGCCTGTGCAGCCTCCTTTCAAATTTAGAAACTCCATGATGTTCGGTCAGTAGCTTAACAATCACAATATTTAAGCGACTAGTAAAGGCTCTGTATGCGCAGACCAATCTGAGCCTTTGCTGGTCGCACATGCCACATTGGTGTAAATTTCGTCACTTATTTGGTTTTAAACAAGTTTTATCTGTATAATTTGCGCAAAGAACGACGCAATAATAAATAAAATTAAATAACAAGAAGGTTCCCATTTGTGTGCAATTTATGAAGACTCGGGTAAAACTTCATATATTTTCAGAATGATCTGTATCTGTTCTGCGTAACTTCTTCGTTTTACTGGTTCACTCAATATATTCGTTGGCGCATTCTATATTCTGTTAGATAACACTCTGTGGAAGTTGCTCGGTGAATGGCGGCGGCTTTGAAAGCTCATATGAACTCGATGGTTGATATTCAAGCTGGTCATCTCCGTCCGGTCCGTCCGGTTTGGCAAGAAATTCTTCGTCAAGCACTAAACAAATAGAACAAGTACTGATTTAGCTTATCACATGTAAATTGTAATCTGCTCCCTCATCTGCTTTGGTAGCCTATGGATCAGTCTAATCGCGGTTTATAATGTTTCATGATCCCATGGTATAAGAAGTCTGTAGTGCAGATGGTTTTATGCAACATAAATGATAGGCAGACCACTAGCGTAGCTCCCATTACGCAGCTACGCACATGCGTAATGACAATAGTAGCATTCAATATGTGGTAAAGGTTATTTTCCATACCATAAGGAACTGCTCTTAAAGGAAAGAATTAGCTTCCTATGGGGGCAAATTCTTTCCTTTAAGAGAAGTTCCCATTTAAAAAAGGGACACAATTGAAGAGTCACTGCTTGATCCAGTAATCTCCCTTTTGTGTGCGTATCTTAAGCGTTTTGGCTATGCAGGGTTTCTTATAAATACTGGTCGGGATTCCCTGAAATTACAAAGCTACCAAGCCAGCATTCAACGTTGGGGCATCAGCGGCACGCCAGCGAAACGCCATTTGAATGGCGTTTCGCTGGCGGGTCAATGATGGGCCGCTTATAGTGGAATTTAGATCCTCCCTCCCCTCAACTAAAGTCAGAGTGAGTTGCATCTAAACTTCATTTATAGCATCTTGTGGAATAGTGTAGCCGTTTGTCTCGCTGCAATTGAACATGTTATTGTATTGGCATGGTTTCTATGACGTCAGCCTCACTATGTGACGTTAGCGTCACGTTATAAAAGTGGACCCTCGACGTACATCCGAGGTCTGATTCCACGGAATTGGCCAAGGCAATTCCGATTGCGGATCTAATTTGAACGTTTGACGTACTTACGTTTTTCAGTGTCTACTCCACTATATTTCCCTCTCAAGATGAATAGATTTCTGTAGCGCTTCTTGTAGCAGCAAATAAACAATACAGCAAATATCAGGACTATAGCTAACAATACACCAATAAGGATCGCTGTGTTGTGATTGAATCTAAAATGAATTAAGCAAGTGGGTTGAATTTGTATCCCCTGACGAATGGTAGTTTAAAGCTGCATAGTCTGTAACATTTGATCTTTACTTTTAGAACTAATGTTTCTATTTTTCAAGAACAGTCAAAAAACACAAATTCGGGTATACATTTTACCAATTTCGTAACTCTTAACACATTATCAGTATCAAAACAACAGCATTTATGTTAAAGCTAACTGTCTATAATTATTGGAGGGACGCAAATAATTACCAACAAGAGAAAAAACACACCTGTTTTTTAAGATAATTCACTTTTCCGTGCAGTTTTCAGCTTTAGTGAACAGATTTGTTGTGAAAACATAACTTAATTCTACTTTTACAAATGATTTAAAAACAAAATAAAAATTTCGAAAAATGTTCATAGTTGCAGACTTACATGTAGTCTCTTTAAAAGAAGAGTAGTTCACAAAATATAATTATACCAGCTTCTTCAACCCATAAGGTCACGTTTGGCACCATCCAGATAAAATCTCTAGTCTGTAGTGAATCCAATAAGCTCAGTTCCAATGAACGTTTAGTTAACTGCACAATTTCAATATTTAACCCATTAATCCTACCCAGATTATCAAGTTTTAGACTTTCTTTTATTGATGACGAGGACTCTGATTAGCGTGAGTCAATCCAAAACCATCATGATATTAACTTCCGATTATAAAAATAAATGAGCTTGATTTAGTATGAAATTGATCAATGAGGTGAAAATTGATTTAGTATGTAATTGATTATAAGGTAAACATTGATTTACGAGGGGGTTCAAAATGTAATGAAAACCCATTTATAACTCCATCCCCAAACGCGTTAGGGTTTTATGCTATATGCCAAGCGAAAGATCAAAGTATCGTCTTTATAATGCTGCAAGAAACATTATTTTATCTTAACAAATTAACAAGTTACAGACTTTTTAAAAAGCACACTAATATACACTGCATATACTTTTCTTTGAATTGTAAAGACTCATTTTAACAAAGGTAGAAAGGCATGCTGTATTTTCTAAAACAAACATTTAACATGCACGAATCACATTTACATAGTTCTCTGACTCATTTCCCCTTTATCTGCCATAACGATACAAACTTTTGACTGGTATCGATTTCTCGTCCAAACGGTTTTATTACGTTATCCCCTTTTACGTTTACGTCGTTTAAAGCAATGGACGTAACACTAAAATACGCATGGTTCTTGGAAATCGGAAATGTGGCTTTGTACCAGGAAAGGACAATTTTGATTGTATCGAAGTTTCAATACACACAGTGCAGAGGCAGCAGACCAGTCAAACTGTAACCAATATCTAGGGGTATCTCATCTGAGTGGTATACCATTTTCGTGTCCTATAATTTTATTGTCTGAAATAAGCCAGCCAGAGTATGTACATGTAAATACGTGTAACAATGTCCAAATAATGCACTCGAATGCAAACATCGATGAAACGCGGTATTTTGTCTGACCCATTTCAGTATAAGCCAGACATGGCATTCTTTTAAGTGATTTTCTTATTTCAAATGACGTGCTGGGGTACTTTATGAGTGAGATTGAATATGGAAATATCAAAATCGGCCGTATTACTTGCAAATGAACATCAAAGCGACAAGAAAAAATGTTACGAATGATTTTCGTATAAATTTTTGCTATGTATTCGTTCACGCAAAAACGCCGCTGCCAATTGAATATCAGAAAATGTAGCTTCATGGAGGATTTTAACAAAAATGGCAGCCTCAGTATTTCATAGAATATAAAGCAATACCCCCAAAAATTGCAGGTATAAATCACTAATACATGGATATTTACCACACAAAGAAGCAGACTGAAAACATCCCTCGTTCATGTAGTTATCTGCATTTGAAAACATTGTTTTATTTCATATCGCAGTGTACTTCAGCACCCTATCTTGAAAGTGGCTTGTGTAAATTTGGTAAGGAGCTCGACAACTGCAAGTTTACATTCATTTAGCCAAGAAACAGACCTTTTAATGAAAGTTATTATAAAGTGTGTAAATCTAAAACTTTGGGATATACTGGGCCGTTTTCATTACATATTGAACGCCCCTCGTAGTATGTAATTGATGAATGAGATGAAAATCGATTTAGTATGTAATTGATTTTCATCGAAAGCAGTAACATAGTTCCCCCCCTTTTTTTGCTTACCTGAGCCAAAGGCTCAATGTGAGCTATTGTGATCGGTCTTGGTCTGTCGTGCGTCCGTCGTCCATAAACTTTTTCTTTAAACGACATCTCCTCCTGAACCACTAGTTCAAATTTAAAATAACTTCATATGAATGTTCCCAAAGGTCCCCTCTTTCGTAATTGTACAAATGGTTCTGCTCCACTGAACAGATGGACCACCAGAGATCCAGATAAGAAATATTTTAAACGACATCTCCTCAAGAACCACTAGCCCAAATTCAAAATAAGTTCACAGAATTGTTCCTCATAATGTCCTCTACCAAAATTGCATAACTGATTTTGCTCTGATAAACAAAAGGGCTGGCAGAGCTCTAGTTAAGAAATATCTTTAATTGACATTTCCTCGTAAACCACTGGTCCAAATTTAAAACAACTTCTCAGAATTATTCCTCATGATGCCTTCTACCAAATTGCACAAATGATTCCACTCCACAGAACAAAGGGGCTGCCAGAGCTCTAGATGAGAAATGTTTACAAATTACATTTCCTCCTCAGTCAAAATAATTTCACAGAATTGTTCCTCACGATGTACTCGACCAAAATTTCACAAATGTTGCCACTCTTTCAATCAAATAGGTTGCCAGAGCTCTAGATGAGAAATGTATTGAAATGAAATCTCCTACTGAACCACTTATCCAAATTGAAAATATTCAATTCTTTGTAAGAGACAAAACTTGCAAATTTGGCTTTATTGTTCTCTTGATTCTGAGGAGATGTTTTTCCAATACAGATAGCTACAATAAGGATGGGATTGTCCATTATGTTTTAAGGGGTCATAGGTAGACTTTCCTAATAAATATGTACTTCAGTCTCTTAAAATTACATTTATCACAGCAAACAGTGCAGACCTTGATTAAATATAGATTAGCAAACTACCCGTTTAGTGGTTTCCTGTATAAAAATAGAGTTTATTTCCCAGTATCAGATGAGTTCAATTAAGTTATGGCCTTGGGGCCAAAAGTGGCACATCCAATGGGCAAAATGTTACGGCTTATAAAGGGAAAACATGAAAAAATATTTTTGGTCTGAAACGACTTGGCCCAGTAGAGCCTTGATATTATGTTTGTAGCATCATCTAATGAAGCGTTACCAAGTTTGTTCAAATTATGCCTCTGTAGGCCAAAAATGGCTCCACCGTAGATGCCACATGTTTTACTTATTAAGTTTCTACATCCTGTTAATTTTGTCAAAATAACTCATTTAAAGTCTTACTGAAACTGCTGATCTAACGAAATGTATATCTGGACTTTAAGTGGAGCTATGCTTTCCTATACCTTTATAAATCGTCATTCTTAGGTGAGCGATCCAGGGCCCTAGGGGCCTCTTGTTTGTTTTAGGTAAGGTAGGGGCACACTTCTAGATGAAACGACCCGCCACCCTATGAAACCTAAGTGTATAATTATAACTCACACTTCATGACCATAAAGACTGATAGCAACACAAAAATAGCGTCATGATCATACACCTCATATTCCCAAATGCATTGAATAACAATGCGACTTCAACTCTAAATATGCCTGTATTGCCAGTATAACTTAGCA